>LFMI01000382.1:14265-26403 GCA_001050175.1 Trichoderma parareesei | reverse complement strand
CCCAAAAAAAAAAAAAAAAAAAAAAAAAAAAAAAAAAAAAAAAAAAAAAAAGAAGAGAGCAGAATGCGAACAAGGGCTTATCTAAGGTAAGGCAAGGTACAGGGAACGTGGGAACAGAAAAAGGCGAATAAGTCACTCACCCTCTGGAGCCGGGACTGGCGCTACCGGCGCTGAAGCTGGAGCAGCAGCCAGCATCCCCGGACCTGCTGAAAGCGCCATAGCTCTGGCGGTTGGTTTGGCAGCTGGAGCTCCACTGTTTTGGAAGCGAGGAAATGGTGGTACAGCGTATGAGGATAGGTAAGTACTAGAAGGCGCCGCTTGGCCGCGATGCGGTGCGATGCAAAGTCTGGATGTACCTCAAAGGCTTGGCTGTTGTTCTTGTTGTGCGTGCGACTGCGAACTGCGACTGAATTCCGACACGCTACCGGCGCCGTATCAGGGTAATGGCGGCTCTCTAGCGTCTAGGCGTCAACAGGAGGCGAATCAGAGGGCTGCCGGTGCTTCTCTAGAAGCGTTCGATTCGGGGCCGATCCTGCTTGGAGGGGGATCTCTGGGGCGGGCCTGCGACGTAATTGGGCTGTCGCTTTAACCACTCACCAGCCAACAAAGGCTCGGCTCTGACGACAAGGAGAGGTTCAAGTCCGCGGTGTTGCCGAGAGGGTCTTTCTTTCGCCGTGGACGGGGGGTAGCGTCGTTTCCGCGGCGGTCCTTTCGCTGGATCTCAGACGTCACGCTTCGCTGATGGCGTCTCGAAGGAGGAAAAGCCAAAGCGAAGAGATTCGAGGAGAGGTCGCGGGGCTATGGTACTGAGCAGGCGGCGTCGAATGCCTCGAACAAGTACCTAGGGAGGAGGTGGTGACGAAGAAGAACCCCCGGATCTGAGGTTGGCGACGTTAGGATTCGGGTGGCGGCGATGGTGGAGATCGATGATGCCAGATGTCGAAGCGGAAGAATTTCACAGTCAGGCCTTGGGTTTTCCCATTCTCTTTCTCTCGCCTGGCTTTTGCTTTTCCTTTGGCTTGATGCTCATCGACCTCGTTCTTTTTCCCCCTTCACCCTATGTTCCCACGTTGTTGCGTTGGCCGAATAATAGCGGGTTTTTTTTTCTGGCAGCGACAACGCCGTCCGTGTCCCCACCGAGGCTTTTCAGCTTCAAGCTCTTCAAGGTGGGCTTGTTGAGCCGACTCGGAGGAGCTTGTCTTGCGTCAGTCGGGTCGGTGAAGGTTTGGGTCAGATGCCAAATCCGACCCGGCGTCGATGTTGAAGAGGAGATGACAAGTGCAGAGAGGCGCAGACTGTACCGTAGGTATGGGTGATGTCTCGGTTGACTGTGAGGTGGTTGTGACCGAAGATAAAACAAAAATACTAGAATCAGTAAACAGGGTGAATCAAGAACTTGAAGGGAGAAGAGGAAGATAGGAAACGGTCGACCCAGGAGCAATTAGGTAGGTAAAGGGTGGAGATTCGCTTTCCTTGTTCTTGAGTTCTCTCGATCCAGTAAAGCCAGCCAAGACACGAGCAGAGAGAAATGATCCAGAGCGTGGGAGGTGGAGGCATTTAATAAAACAATGGGCGATGTCCAAATCGAGGCACCTCTGGATGTAAATCTGGAGGGGGCGTCGACGGGTCGGAGTCGCTCGTATGTACTTCGTGCAGTACACGGTACAGACCTGCCGTGCCTGCGCGAAGTAGGAAGGGTATCCGGTACCAGGTACGGAGTACCTAGGTACTCTGCTTGGTGGCTTGCCAATCGTCCCCTTGGGTCGATGCCAAGGCAATCTGATTTGGCCCCTAGCATTTGACTTACTATTACATTTCACTAGCACCAGAGGGCGGGCAATCTTCCTGCGTCTGTCCGGTACGTGTACATGCTGGCACGGCTGGGGATGGCGCAGGATCCTTGAAGCCGTGCCACAATATCCAAGGCTGCTCCATCCAGTCATCATGCATTCCGTACTGGATACCGACGCATAACACCGTGCCAACAACAACCGCAGGGTCGGCAGGTAGTTCTTTGCCAGTATGACCCGTCCCTGTGCCCCCCTTACGAGCAAGCAGTTGGGAGGCTCTAGTATGCAGAGAGGTTGTACGGCGTGTCGGTGCTCTCTGCAGTGCCAATTGGATGTAGCGACTCGGCCGTAGATGCATACCTAGGTACCTCCTTGTAGGTAAGGTACAGCGTCGGGAGACCATGGGCTGTTGCGGGCCAGCAAAGGCTGGATGCTCCGTCCTAGAGGTAATGGCTTCCTTGATCGGATTCGGGAGGACATGTTGCGAGCCACAGCTGAAGGTGCGTCGATGACGCCCGAGTTGCGAAAGCGGTACTCAAGGTGCGGCTGCTAAGTCATATCCTCACAGAGAGCCATATCATGATCTGCCATGCCCAAAGCAATCCCCTCCTCCTCCACTGACATTCACGCCTGGGGTGCTCGGTACTCGGTACATGATGCCCCTCGGTACTCATCGGCGCCAAGTTTCGCTTGACGCTCGCTTCACTCTTCGCTCCCTGACGAGGAGGGCACCTCACAATCTCACAGGAACACCGGCGAACCCCCGGATCTTGAAATCTCATTTCTTGAGCAGCAACCGATTCCACAGGGCCATCGTCACCGTCATTTCGGAAACACGTACCTTACAGACCGCACTATAAAAATAGCAACTGAGAGAACGTATACTGGTTGGGTGGTGCGCAGCAAACACGAGGCTCTTAGGTACGTTGCAGACTGAAGTACAATTACCAGGTACCTTACGTTACCTTACTTCCTTGGAGTAAGGCACCTTCTAAGGTAGTAGTCGACGGGTTGCGGGGGCGCCTTGCTTGACGTTTCTGTCTCCCACCAGACTTGCTGTGAGTGTGCAATTTGTTGATGTGATTCGAGGAGAAGCTGGAGAAACTGCAAATTTGGGAACTGCGGATTTGGAGCCAGGGGTACTACCTGTTAAGAGGCAGATACCTACAGACTCTCACGGTAGGTAAAGCAGTGGTGGTGCCTTCCCTACTGTACCTACCTTTGAGACCTTACCTTACCTTTGCATAGATATTAAGATAGGTAGGTAGGTCCCTCGTGAACATGCATGCACGGAATGCACCAAACAGCTGCGCGCCTTCCCGTCTCCAGGGTCACCTCCAAGGTTCTCCTCTCCAGACTTGCCCTCTTCTAGACTTCATCATCTGCACACCATACAATGTGACCGACTCCGAACTGGGCGACCGACATGACCCTCGCGCCCGCATCTCTGCCAACATTCGTCGTCCAAGCATCGGTCGGGTGAAGGGATCAACAGCCGTGCTCGGGGAGGTGTGCGTATTGCCGCGCTACTCACAGTAACTTGGAAGGCCTTCCCTGTTTCTCTGCTCTTTGTCTCGCTCCTCTTCTCTTCCTACAGCTGCCACCACCCCAGGATTTGCTTGTGTCATTGAAGCTTTCTAATCTGTCTTCGAGTGCCAGGTAATTACCTAGCAATTCGGCACCCAGCTGTTCTATTCGGTGCCGTGTGCTAACGGTATGCATTGCTCGGCCATCAGGCCACGCCGAGCAACAGACAGGGTCATCGAGTCCGAGCAAAGAGCAAGACACCTTGAACCGCCTGCTGGCGCAATTGATCGGGCTCCGAGTGGGATCTCACAAACGCCGCCCGCTGGACTGTTTGCTGGTGCTCATCTGCTCGGCACCAAGCCATAGGACAAGCCTCACAAATAGTACGTGAAGTACTCTTGGAGTCTGCAGTGTCCCCAACATCTGTTCCCGGCTTACACATACAGCTGGTGCATTTGCGAACGGGACCCGATGGATTTCCATGAGCTCCATTTCCTCTCTTCTCCATGATTGTTTTCGCATTTGCTCATCCCGATTATGATGAGGATCTCCCGGACACAGCCAGAGGCCGAGGCATGGAACAGACCGTCCTCGTGGTGAAGATGCGAAGCCTGTGGCTTTCGTACAAACCATGCGTGTGGAACTTCCCGATCGCCTATGGCCCCTTCGTATTCTAGCGCATCAGCCAAGGGATCGACATGACATTTTTGATCCCCCCGGTGCCAGGCCAGGCGAGCCAGTCGTCACAGCAGATATCAAGCTACCAAACAGCATATTGCACCAATATCAGCAACATCATCAGTATGAACATAATACGCGGCCTACAAATGTTACGCGACCATCACTCTTCGGTATCCGGGAGCTACAATCAAAAAACACAACATGCAGACACACCACCCAATTTTTCCACAGTGATGCGTGCTGGCCCTTGTTCGGCCCCGGTCCGCCGTTTCCCTTGTCCGATGTCAGCGAGCAATCGGCCTCCGTTTTTCTGCCGCTCCGGATGCCGTGCAAGCAATGCATGAGAAGCCTCGTGTGCTTCATGCTCAAAACGCATATGCAGACATGTAGCTTACATGTGGGAAGTACACCGAGAAGCGGCTCGAAATACCTTACCTTGACAGAATAACTGGTACCGACAGCAGACGGCGCTGCCATCGTAAAAGGCACGTACCAGAAGCGGCATCATATCAACAATCGTGTGCTGTGCTGCAAGCAATACTTGTTCTGCCAAGCATGAAAGCTTACCGGCTGCCTGCATCAGGTACTCATTGCTTGACGCCCCTTTCTAGCTTTCGTACCTGCATAGGACGGTCCTTGAAGCATCGATACCGCATGTCCGTCACGCATGGGTATTTCGAAAAGACTGCTTCCTCGGTCGCGCCACATCTCATCCCCGATCAGAAGCAGGGTCCTCTCCGTTCGTCCACCCGCTTGCTGGTCAATCAGTCTTTCCAACTACCAACTCATGGTTGTCTTATGCCAGAGCACGTCGCGCCTCGCATGTCGCACTCAAACTCTGTCTGGGCGAAATACCACTAGACAGTACTTAGGTACTTGTCTGTGTCTCCAAGTGGTACTGCCCAATTACACCCCCTGGTCGATTCCCCTTTCCCTTTACAGATCCAGTCGGCCGCAGAGCCTATCTGAGCGTTCGGCAGCACGGGAGCAAAAGCAGAAGCAGCGGATGGCAATCCCCAGCTCAAGCGGGATTAGGACAGGTTCCTCGACGAGCAGGAAGTAACGGGTCAACGGATGGACAGAGTATCCAATGCCACTGCCGGTGCTTGTACGATGCGAGATGAGCCGGAGGAGTCAAGGTTAATAATAGCAACTGGATTCGAGCAGCAGCGAGTTACGGACATCATCATATCTGACTTGGAACTACTACCCCCGACTTGTAATGGAGGACCCGCCGGCAAGAAGCGAGAATGACGCTTGCCATCGGATCCTCAGCGCTACAAGGTATCGCATACTTGGCTATACGGGTACCATACAGCAGGGTGGGCGGAGCTCCAATTCGGACAGAGTTCAGGGTCTCATGAGGCCAGGGGGGCTGGTCCGCTTGTTCTGGTAGCTCCGTGGGAGCGGCAATGGACCACCACATCACCAGCAATCATCGAGAATGAATTAAACAGCAGAAAGCCAGCGAACCGCGCAAGCTTCGCAGCGTGTGCTACTTCGTGTACGTCTCGACGCCGTCTTTACAATCTCTGCTCCTCGGCCAGCTTCACCATATGACTGTCCCCGCGGCAGCTCCAGGTATTAGGAGCTCAAAGCCACGCTTTCCCCCATGGCCTCCACACGTACCCGACACTATTCCTCAAGCACTTTCACCTGCTGCTCATTAATGCATGTGCTTGGACAGGCTACGGCTTGTCGACTCGGTGGGCTCTTCCGCTCTCTATTGGATACGCCCGGCTCAGTCGGCATCCAAAGCGCATTCAAGCCAAGCAGGCAAGGAGGAATTCCCAAGCTAGGCCGCATGTGCATGTGCCGTGCCGTCCCTCATTCGGTAGGAGAGCAGCGAGGCGATTGGCTGAATCCGCGCTTTTCGCGCCTCTCATTATTAATCTCCTTTGAAGGCGAGGCTCGCACGCTCACTTTCTCTTTCGGAACAAGGAGGCAGGTATTATTGCCTCAAGCGGAGCCATTCTTGAGGTTTGCATGGGCCGAAGATACGTGTATGCCGCTACCTTGTGCTAAGTGCCATGAGGGCGAAGCTCAGGCTGGCCAGGTGTCGCTATGGAGCGCCGGTAACGGGTCAACGATGGCATAAAACACAGACGCAACGGACGATCCAAAGATAAATCTCAAGAGCGGGAACAGGTCGCCAATGTTAGCCTCCGGTTGGCGTCTTCGAGGTACTACAGGATCGTGAGCCATCTGGCACAAGGACGAAAAGTTGTGACACATCTCGGATTTTGAATGATCGTACATGTGTTGGATCATTGACAGAAGCAGCACCCTCCTGTCATACACTTCCTATCCGACATCTCATTCTACATAGTGCTCCTCTCTGCTCTGATCACAGGCTGTCCCTGCTTGCTGGACACGCCGGGAACAACATTTTCGGTTTCCTCAAGTATGCCTTTGCGCATCTCATTGGCGATCACGAGTTAGATTGCTATCACATTCTATGGCAGAATCTGTCTCTGAGGGGACTCGTGGGTGGAACGCCTGGTTGGTCCCTTAACTCGAGGCGACTTATTCGCCTCTTCTGTTCAACAGGACAATGACAATGTTGCGCCATTTGCCAATCTTGATGACTCGCCAGCGCCTGACGCTGTCAACCTAGGCTGATGTGGAACATGGATGAAGCCGATCAAGACGATCAGTATGAGCATCGCAAGCCTTCCAGACTCCTGCAGCATGAGACAGCGTGGACGTTGCTGCTACAGCTGCCTACTCCCATCAGCAGAACCCAAAAAATATGCTTAAATTGCCGCACCACACTATTCGCGTCAGTGCGACGTTTGATCCCCAGATCGCCCCAGAACATCCTGTGGGCAATGGCGTCGGTGTCAGACAGCCGGGCGCCAGACTCCCAACAGGGTCATACTGTCTCATACTGCGACCAATCCCTTCATTCGAAGCTTTGTCAAAGCTGCCCACACAAGGACAATTCCCTTTTCTCGCCAAACTAAAACTCTGGAATCAAATTCAGGCCTCGTTTTCCAAGCGTCATATCGGCCACGGCAAGCAGCGTCGCCAAGGCCACGGCCAAGGCATCAGGGATGAAGTCCGAGACGACCTTCCTCTGGTCCAAGTCAGGAACCACGCCGCTAAGAGGAGATGCATGTCTGTGTCTCATTGAAGACGCATTGGCCTTCTGGACTGCCCGATCGGCTACAGTCGTCACACCCCGTCATTCAGCGGAGAGGTGCCACAGTTTTGAGGTGTGCTGTGCTCGGGGAAACAAGGCCTTCTCGGATGCACTGATGGATGGCCAGTTTCCTCTCGATGCTTTCTCCTCCTTGTTGCCCAATCTGGCCGACTAAGCTCAGCCGGATTGCGTTCATGTATGTTTGCTTCGTGATGAAGCGAACAGGCAGTGCCGCAGTGTGGCCATGTCTCAGATCCTCAGCCAAGGGAAGAAGACGCCAACACACGAGCTGTCCGGTGATGCGAAGATGATAGACAGAGATGATAGACAGATCAACGGCTGCGTACATACTGCGAGAATCACACAGCCGAGCTTACATCGCACGTATGCTTGTGCAGGCCGAACTTGGTCCTGGCAGTAGCTCCCCTGCGCACGAACAAGCATTGTCTGTCCATCTTCGATAGGTCTTGTTGCTTGTGGTATGCTGAAACTCGAGCGAATTCTCGTAACCCGAATGTCGGTCTTACAATATTATACTTGCGAGGTCGGATTTGCGCCTCGGTTCTCGCTAGTGCAAGTATAACCACACCGACTGCACGTTCCTTCATCCCATCTTTCTTTCTAGAAAGCTCTGGACCGCACATTCTCAAATACCGCGAAGGCGCTGTGGGAGACCAGCTCATCCTCTGGTGCTCCGTCGATCGATTTACGGAGATTGGCGTGTGCCAAGATGTCCGGGTCTGCGACTTGACAAACGGATCAAGATATGATTTGCTCCCATCCAAGCGCTTGTGACGAGCGCTGAGATATGCCGCATACATGTCTCGCCCAAAGGGCCTAGGAATATCTTGGCGCGTCGTACTTCGCCCCGAAGCCGTGCGTCAAGTGGTGGTGTGTCTGGACAAGCATTCCACAACCAAGACGGTGTACTACGTGATGACGAGTCTACCTCAGCCGTGCCGCCGACTGATATCGCACAATCAAGTGACGGAATACACCGTATCTCGTTGCTCTTATGTCGGCGATGCAGCTTGTTAACACCGTCTTTGGGCAAGCCGGGTTATGAACGACCAGGCGCGGAATGAACCCGGCTGGCTCTCAAGCTTGCCGCATGAGCGTTTAGGCCGCGCGTCTGCTTGGCGGCAGGGAATTACAACGCCTGTTTGTCATATCGCAGTTCTCGATGTCTAGTGCTGGCAGCATGAGCGGCTTTCAAATGTAGACCTGTCCAACGGTGACTCCCGCTCTTCCATGTTGACAAGCGATGAGCTTTGTCAATGGTCTTTGGTTATTCGTCAGAGGCTACTCACGATTTCCTGCTCGCCGTGGTGGAAGACCTAGAGTCGCCTCGTTGTCTGGACACAACGTTCGACGCCTACCGGAGGAGATATCTGAGACTACGATCTGTTTAGTTGTGATCATTGGCTCGCTGAGAGCAAGCTTCGTCTGTTTGGGACAGTTCATGCTTCCCCGAGGCATCACGTCAAACTCAAACTGGGCAAGCCCACATAAGGGGAGAGCAAACAGATGGAAGATAATACTCCCGTGCTACCTTGGCTGCCTGATCACTCGGCTACCTACATACTTGCCCGGCACGCAAAGGGGTCGGACACTGTCATGAAACGAGCTTTGGTGCATTATCGATCGTCGGACGAAACGCGACCTTGGTGTCCGGGCGAAGTGACACGGCAGAAGCATGCAGGGCGAGAAGGTGTCAGTATCGGGCAGCCAAACTACTGGCTTCGATGAGTACCAGGAACATATTTCCTCGACTGGCTGGTAACCGAGACAAGTCTGGAGTTGCCGACTGCCCTCGTGGCTTCAACTTGAGTAAGCCCTGATGGGTTGTCCTGATGGGCCTCTCTACGGCTTAGGGCTCTTACCAGTAAGACCGCAGTAATCTTCGTTTGAGGTTGTTGTAAAGGGCTGGAGGATTTCTCATGTTCAGTGGATGCGACGAGTAAGCGGCCTCTTTCGCTTCGATACAGTGATATCCGATATGCCCTGGTGCCAAGATGGATGAGACAGGTTGACGAATGACACCTCGTCGTGGTGGCGAACGGCTGTCTGGGACTCCTCTGTATACACACTGTAACTCTTCGTTCTCGCCTCACACTCTGCAAGTTGTTGAGTCTGCCAAAGTCCTACGTCACGGGAACCAAGAGAGCAACGGACGCGCATCACCAGACGGAAACGCTTGCAAATAGTGAGAAGAATTGGTCATGTTCATTGTGCTCTCGAACAAAGGCGCCGCTTCGCTATACTTGTTCAGCAATCAAAATGCCACCTTCTAAATGGTTCGTGGCTGAGCGAGTAGCCCAAGTACCACGTCTAGTCTATGGGTAACCTGAAACGACGTGATCTTCTAATGTCGAAAACCGGAACATGATGTTGCCCATATCTGAAGGATCACCAGTCGCCGGGGTTATATGCTCATATCTAGATCCCAGGCGTTGGAAGTAAGCTGCAAAAAGTAGTATCCATCATGCCTCCCTGCAACAGCAAGCTTATGGACATGGCTCGAACATCTGCACAACGTCTACCGCACGCGAAAAGAGCTCTCAATCGGGAATCGGGGTCATCACAGTCCTGACTGAAGAAGAAAGATGCGAGAGCCTTGGTATAGACTGACTGGGAAAGCGTCAACGGCCATTGGCAATGTCCACTTGGGCTCAGACTTCGTCTTCGCCACCAAAGCGCTCACAGGACTCGCGAATGCTTTTGTGGATGAGCTTCAATAATCGGCCGAACAACGCTTGACGGAGTTGCAGGCTCAAAAGACAGCGCCAAGGTCCCGTTCCCGGCGACTTCTCCTGGGTTTCAGATTCCCTGACATCCCTGTTGTTGTGCATTTTTTTATAGGTGAGGAAGAGCTTTTCCTGCACGGCGTCTCCGAGAATGCCCCCCTCGAGAAGCCAAGAGAAGCCATCCAGAAGCCATCCAGAAACCATCCAGAAACCATCCAGAAGCCATCCAGAAACCACCCAGAAGCCATCCAGAAGCACACCATGAAAAGGCGACTTCGAGCGATTCGGCAACTCCGACTGTGCTCGAGAGAGAGGATCCCCAGTCCCTGTGACTGCCAAGCCCGAGGGTGCTGTCTTGCCGACTGTCTGCCAATGCAGCCATTGGCTCGTGTCTCAGCATCACGAGGCTGGTCTGTCGCCCACGATCCACACATTGGGTTTTCCCTACCGAGGCATAATATCACCGATTCCTCTTGGCTTTTTTAGCCAAGACGACCCGGTATGTCGAGCAGGAATAGCGAGGCCGGATCCCCGACGTACCCTCAGCAAGGTGGTTGTTCCAGATGTAGGCTGAAGCGTCCCGGGTCTCGTGAGTGAGTAGTAAATGTTGGTAAACGGATCGTGTAAGGGTACATGTGATGAAGTCGATGTCTAGCCCGTTGGACTTCTATGATATCATACGGCTTGGTGCTGTAGATGAAATTCGCGCGTAATGACTATGCCGTTGGACTCAGCAAGCTGCCCCCCCGCAGGGAGATTTCCGAGTTCGATTTGGGGCTCATCCGGCCTCTCCTTAACAGGCACGCTGGCTTCCGAGCCATTGTCTGTGAGACGAACAAACGGGTGCCCGTCCGTCTCGCGCGTAGTGCTGTATGCTCGGGAATGACAGGTCGATGTGCCAAATCGGCCGTCACCCTGCCAAGTCCGGGGATGGTCATTTGGATGAAGGCTCATTCTCGGAGTGGTGCTTGACTGCTTCTGCTTCTTGGAAGTGGCAGTTGAAAGGCTGAGGTTGCGGCAGCCAAGCTTGATGATCAACGGCCGCAAGAAGGGTAGACAGGCTACAAGGACAGCAAAAACATCAGCCACACGGTTCATTGGCCAGTTTGAGTGGCATCGCAGGGCCGTTTGAGGTGGTCACGTACCGCAGAAGATGGCCAGGTTGCCTTCAAGAACGGACCAGAGGGCAATGTTGACAAAGTTCCAGGTGATATCCGGGCTAGTCAGATTACCCTCGAGTAGGTAGTGGAATCGTACAATGGATACGATGGTGACGCTGCGCGTTGGTTAGATATCCTGTTGGGCATGAGATTATGAGGTGCCGAACGACTTACAAGATGCCGACAAGGAAGATTCCAACAAGACCCCATTTTTGCCCCCTGGGAAGCTGCAGTTGTGCGATATATGGCAGAGGTAATGCGAGCATCAGAACATCAGTGACGATGGTCGGGATCGCATTTCCGTAAAAGAACTTGACCGAGTCCACGCTGCAGTCATATTGATCAGGCTGCAAAGGATGCGACGGGTTGAAGCGATTCCACCAGGCACTGGTTGGTCGGCATTGGAAGATGGTGACGAGGATCTTTGGGGCGCTCGTCAGCAGGTGTTTGAAGGCCTCTCTCTGCCTTGTTTCCCTGACGGGGGACTTACAACAGCAATAGCCCAGCACGCAACAATCAGGGCCAGGGTGTAGATGGGGATCAGGACAGAGCGCATGACTCTGAATGCGCGCCAGTAGAAGGCAAGGATGGAGAATTTGACACATGTAATGGTGACGAAGTATCCCAGCTCGGCGATGAACAGTCCAATTGCCCATGCGTATCGTGCGTCTGGCGGGCCGGCCCAAACGTGTCTGCCTAAGCCACGGCTGACGGCTGGTGAAGACATTTAGTTGCATGCTGAAGATCAAGGTTCGAGGCGGACGTCGACTCTGGGGATTCACTGACCGTATACACCTATACCGAAGACATGCGCACAGGAAGGGACCTGCCAAACCAACCATTAGCAAGCTTTCCGTGTAAGATAGCCAGGGACGAGGAGTACGTACCAAGGCCGCAAGGATGAGCCAGTCGTCTATCCAGAGCCTCATCTTCCTCATGCGGCGACTTACAATGCGTAAAACAACGGCGCTAACAGCTAAGGCCCAGGTGACAATAGAGGTCGCCATGATGGATGCCCTCTTGTCATCGTGGAGATTGATCCCTGCGGGAGGCGGAGGAAGTGCGGACATGGTAAGCGTACACGATTG
>LFMI01000380.1:131077-144891 GCA_001050175.1 Trichoderma parareesei | reverse complement strand
GTCGAATGAGGGTGGCGGCACTTCTTGGACAGTGGATCGGGGCTGATTGGCCGCCTTTTCGGAATCCGTCTGCGTGTAACTGTTGTGCGCGGGTTTCGGCTTGTGCTCGTATACATCCCAGAGGCCAAAGCCGACAACTCGGTCGCTTAGAGGGAGAGCGTCATCGATGGCTACGACCATGACCGCGTCCGGGGAGGACAGACTTGCTGTCTTCTTGGCGTATCTCCATGAATAAATATCATTCTCCCTTGTACTCTCCTGTTCCTGTAGCTGGGGTGGGAAGAGCCGTGCTGCAATGACATCGGTTACGGGATGGAAAGCTGCCGAGGCAATGCGAGCAATGGCGGGGAGGTCGTCCGCAGTTGCGTCGCGAATATGTATCGTCATGTTGGGGTTGAAGAGACTAGTAACTACTGTGATAGTCAGACGATGGACATATGAGGGAGCGATTGGTAGCCAGTAGTATCTCTAAAGACATGGTACGAAATAAACCGATCAAGATACACGCGTCTTGAGCTTTATGAAGATGCTGCCAAAGTGCATGTACCGACACTAAGCCCGCCCAACATGTCAATGTCAAGCAAAAGGCGGAGTGGGTTTCTCCAACTTCTATTATTAATCATGTTCGGTCGATGCGGCATGGCTGTTTATCACTTAATGTCTGCATAAATCATCGTGGAAGCATTGAGAAATGAGTCAATTGGAATGGAAACTGTTTCATGGACTTTACCGTCCCTCTTGCGCTGTGCTGAGATTGGTTCTAGAAGCTGTGTCAGCTCGAGATGTTTTCTAATTGTAGGAGAACCAGAACTGGTAGCGAAATCTTCCTGGAATGGGAAATTACGAAGAGATGGAAGAAGAAAAGCGGAGAAATTTAAAGAAACAGATAAGTTAATGGGGACCTGAAGGACATTGTATCTCGTGTTTCAGGACCATGAGGTTGTGAGATGAACGAGATATCCTGCGCCATAGACTGATTACCCCTACTGGTGCAATGATGCAGGGTGTGAGAATATTGACGCGACAAGCGTCATTCGCCAAAGTCTTAGCTCTTCTTGCTTTATGCCAGGAAATCGAAACTATTTATCGACCAAGTCAGCTGGAAAACAATGAAGATAAGGGGCCTATTACGACGCCAGTCTGTTGCTTGGGAACCCTCCACTTACACGGGGCCCGACATCGTTCAATATAGAAGTGGCCAGCCAGCACCACGACTTGCCTATTCAGCGTCCCAAAACCCATCTGCATTTCCTCTGCTGCGGCTCATACCAGTTATAGATAGCAGTAGTGGCTTCTACTTTCTCCTAGTCTTGTCACATACTTACAGTACTGCCCCAAGCTGGATGAAGGACTCGTTACTACGGTTCTTATTCCTGTCTCCCTGATCGCGGCTACCATGAGATGCCGCCTTGACGCCATATCGGTCTCAAGGGGTGGACCTCGGACGTTTCTTCTGTGCTGCCATTGCTAAAAACTGATGCTGCCACGAAGTGACTAAACGCAAATAGTCTCACTCTTTTTCGGTCTCTCCTTTCCATTTTAAAAAATCCGTTAGCAATCATCTTTCAGAAAGAACCGAAAGGAATGGCCTCACTGGGGGCTAAGAGAGATATATCTGAAAGCGGCAGAGAAAAGTTCAGGTCACCAAGTCAGCGACCCGAGCCCTGCAGATTGCCATATACCACCAACGAGATGACTGGCTCACTGATGAATAATTTGACTTGTTCAAGATTATCTGGTATATATTCTATTCGACAATGACATTTACCGCCTCATGATGCAGAAAATGCACGTGGTTCGTGTCGGGCTTCCAAGCTTCGATGCTCGCTGGACACGCTTGCCGAGCACAACGGGTGCAGGCGCTGCTTCAACGCCAACAGAGGGCTCTGTTTTCCAAAAACAATCGCGCTGCGCCAGAGGAGAAATTGGACAGACAGGCGGGTAACTGCTCTGTAAAAGCACTTGGCAGAGTTACAAGCATCTATAGACTCGCAAAATCGAGACAGCCAAATGACGGCGTAGGAGTATAAGATTGTATTCAGATTCCAATACAATCGCCCTCTCAGCATACAGTTGACGCGGCTTTTCTTTCGCCAGCGCCAGCTGAGGAGAGAGACTGGATATCCGAGAATAGAAAGCTGGTGGAAAACTGCCCATTACAATCCGTATCAAACGCTCTTTACCTGTGGTCAACTGTCAATAAGCACCGCCATTGAGCCATTTAGTGACTTCTTCTACAATGTTTTCCCAAAATGATCAGTCTCGTCATCAACCGGCAAGGATAAGTCTAGCTATCTAAAGGAACACCAAGAAACACTGCTCCTTGCCGCTATCACCGCTGCATGCAGAGCGTCAGACCTAAGCCTCCTCCGCAAACTTCACTCCTACCTACGAACCGACCATTCAGAGAAGGTCATGGTACAGGGGAACCGGTCACTCGAGCTGGTCTAGGCTATTCTGGTCATAATTGAGCTGTACGACGCGGACGGCGGCATGACGCACTTGGACTTTGATACATGGATTCAGAAGGCGGGCGTCATGGTCCACGAGCTGGGGCTCTGGCCTCTGAGCGAGGAAGTTGTGGTCATGGAACATATTCTCACTGCGGCTGAATGGAGGACGAACTTTGCTGCCTATCTGAGCATGTCAATGTGAGAAAATGTATTACTTCACCTATCTTTCTCCCTACTCTTCGCTTTATTTGCTTCTCAAAGGTACGAATGAGCTGCTGACTTGGAATTACAGCGCAGCCGTCAGTTTTTAACGGCCCTTGTTAATGGTGGTCTGGACCGCCGGCATGAGAAAGGGGCGGGACACCTTTGAGAAGCAGACCATGCATGTCAAGGACAAACGATTGGTTGATCGGGTGCGATTGCACATATTAGGAGAGGAGGTTGAAACATTGCGGACCAGGACCTCATGCGCCTTGGCGCCAGCTGGGCCTTTGAGTCCTGTTGATCAGCCCATCATCTCGTCCCTTGAAAGACGCCTCGGCAGTTGGCGGCCTGACTGGTACTGAACGGTATGTGAAAGCAACGAGTTCAATAGCTATCCGGCTGTACCCCATACATGCAATGTGCAGCCCACAACGTCCGCTGTTTAGCTGAGTACTGTATCAAGTTCTATGAGCTGACCGTCACATGCAATACGACACGGCCAGCCGTCACATCGAGAGGCGCAACCGCCGACCCTGTCGGCTGCTGCTCGGGACATGGCCTACATCCGAGCCATCAGGCCCCTGATTCAGCCGAGCCATAGAGCTCTGGGCATGCTGGTATTGTTCGACACTGCAACAATCCGCCACAGGCCCACCGTGACCAGGATCTGGGACTTGTGTGCTGGAGGAGGCTTGGAAGTCAATAGACTGGCAGCAGTAGCAGCAAGTTCATGAACGAGGAGGTGCTGGCACCCTCTCGGCGATATGAAGAACCTCAAGAGGTGGAGTTGGATGCAGCCGCCGGAGACTTTTGGCCAAGAGGGCGCGAAGCAGCATGAAGCAAACAATACGCCACACCCGATGATCAACGACCAAGAAAATTTTGTCCATCGACCCGGGCGACATCAAGACCCTTTCCGGCCAGGGATTGGTAGGGATCAGGTCTAAAGCCAGTATTGGACCAGAGATGTGAGCATGCAATGGGATGTTTCATCAGAGTGGCTGCCTGCTTCTGTTTCGACCAGTGAGAGCTTCCATGTGACGCTGAAGGATGTGCTTTTGGCATACAAATTGGAGGTCATGGCGGAGCTTACCTCGTGATGGAGCCTGGCTGGCTGGCCTCAGAATGTGACGGTGAGTGCGAGTGGACTGTGTCTTGGTCATGGTTGATGACTTCTGGGTACATGGTCGCGAGATGAGGATATGCAGGTAAAGCACAGCGGCTTGCCAATGAGGATAGACAACACCATGTGCAAAGCGCCGGAGCTTCCAGATGTTACCGGGAGGCGGAGGCAAAGAAGATTGTACAAGCAATGAGACAAGCTTTTGATGAGCAAGAAGGAGCGAATCAGAAGCCGGGAGTATCATTCGGCTATCTTTGCTTTTTCCTGCAGGCTGCGTAGCTACATGTGCGTTACATGTGGTAAGTCTAAATCTGTCCGGTTACGATGTGAAACCCTGCAACGGGACTCTTGCAGTCCAGGCAGGGATATGTACTCAGACTGCAGTGAGGCTGAGTGAGAAGAGCGGCGAGGGGAGAACCACGGTCAAAGGTGATTTCTTCGTGATGCTGTGGTCGTGCTTTTTGGCTCGCTTTACACCGACTGCACGAGCTGACTGGCTCTCGGTGCTATATACGGGGCCGCAGGTCAATGGCGGCTATCTCCAGGACGTTGTATCACCCGCTTTACTGGGTCAACCGAAATTGTACAAGCCACTAAATAACGGTTTACAAGGACCACGATGGTCCTGGTCCTGGTCTTGGTGACACGTAGAACAAGGGACAGGCTTACACTATGGCAAGCCGAGGTCTAGAATACGCACGACGTCACCCTGTCGCCAATTTAGAGTGCTAGCCGCTGAGCCATCCTGCAGTCTGTGGGATTGAGCGACATGTTTTTGACATGGAGGCCTGAGAACCGGAACCTTTGGAAAGACAATGCATGCTGGCAAGCAAACATGATGCCCGATGGTGCCGGCGTGGCTGCGGCTGAGGACATGGGTGAGGGAGAGGCATGCCGTTTACAGGTACTGTGTGTGTTCTTTGTGCGAGATACTTGCAGTAGAATATAGGCAAGGAGTCTCTCGAGACTGACTGTGCAATGCCTCCTCCCGCATGCCAAGAAGGGGTGTCTTGAATGCCTTGTATGCCTTGAGGATCAGGAAGTTGCCCGAGATGCCTTTTCCTCCCTCTCTCTCTCTCTCTCTCCAGATCAGTACCAAGCATCCATTTACTACACTACGCAAATTGGCATTCGGGATCAGGTATCTGGGGTACATCTTCCATCATTCTCTGTGACTACCTAGTATGTGATACTACCGCGCGTGTCAGATGGCCATCATTCATCGTGCAAGTATTCCCCGGTTCCTGGATCCCGTACACAGTGCGCCTCCTTCATCTCGCACACAAGGCACGCCACTAAAACGCATCTGAGCATCTGTGCATCTGGACCCGCCGCACGGAACAGCTAACGGCCGCTAAGCCAATCTTGGGCTGCCGCAGCCAATCAAGTGCCTTGCGGGAGATGAAAAATCGCCGCTAACATCTCACGTGACTACCCGATCCCCTTTTCGTGCTGCCTCAGCTCCTCGGGATACTACCACCACCCCAAGCCCCCCTCGCAACTTCCTTCCCAGTAGTAGGAGCTGTCTTAGCCCCACTCCCGACCGTTGCCGTTATTTCGAGATCGGAATCTCGAGCAGCCCCAGAAATCCTGCATCTGAATCCCATCCACATGTCGCCTCTATTGCTCAGGTTTGTGGCCCCTGTCCGGCCATCTGCACCGTTTGATCGCCGTCTTGGCGGCTGGGGCTGATTTGTTGTACTCGTACTTGTTCTCTGCCTTTGTTTCGGCGTCTCTTCGTCTCCCTCCTCCTCCTCCTCATGCTTCTCCCTATGCTGACATCATTTCCAACCTCAACGGTCGCTTCTGATGCGGACTTTGCCTTCTTAAGCTCGCTCAAATTTCCCTTCACTTTGTGCTCTTTCATTCATCATTGCCTCTTAGACGAAAGACAACGGCAGGGTCATCCAGGTCGAGGGAGCCATGGATAGCATGCAGCAGCCTGTTCGACGCTTCAAGTCTTCGTGTACCGAATGCCAACGGCGCAAGCAGAAGGTAGGTTGGATTCAGTTATTGTTTCTCCCCCCTAGCTTGCTGCGGAAGCACTGACGTCTACTCCTTGCTGTCAAGTGTAATCGGATTTATCCATGCTTGCACTGCAAGAATCGCTCAACGCAAAGGGAATGTCGGTTCATCGAGAAATCTGCTACCAAAGCGAGCGATCAGACCCAAGTCAAAGCTGCAACAGCATCTGAGACAGCCGCCAAAGTTACAGCAAAAGGCCGGGGAGCTGGCTCGAAAAGACGCTACTACAGCAGTGATGATTCCGACTCTGACTGTGATTCTGAGTCTGACCTGGACATGGACGGCGGGAAAGGATCTATCAGACAGAAGAACGCCGGCGTGAGCCCAGATAGACCGGATGGCCAGACCGCTGGGCAATCGAGCGCGCAGATGACAATGGTAACACACTCTCCCCATTGGTTGATCACCAACGGCCTGGTGGTGTAAAGTGACGACATACTTACATGTGGTATTTCGCAAAGACACGTCGCAGGGAACGACCACAGGGGAAACAATACATGAGGTCGGCCGCAACCTGTCTTGAATTGCAGAGTGCCTTGGACTCCCTCCCGAGACGAGAACACGTGGGTATGTCAATGGCCTCGATTCCTTGCCTCGAACCAATGTTCCCCAAGCTGACTGGGTGTTGCGGTTGCTTTCAAAGATGCTCTCATCATCAGCTTTTTCCGAAACGTAAACCCTCACTATGGCATTCTTCACAGATCCGACTTTAGCCGCGAATACGATCGTTGGTGGAATCGGAGGGACAGAAACTATGCGCTTCCCATTCCATTGACATGCCTCGTACTGATGATGTGCGCATGTGCATGCCAGCATCTACCAGTCGACTACCAGGCGAGGCTGGAGCGAATGCTCAACGCCAGTTGCCAAGACCGCACCGAGACTTATCATTATCATGCACGATGCCTCCATGGCGTGGCACCCGTTGGCCGCTACCACAGGAACAATGTTTTGTGGCTCTTGCACTCGGTTTATTGGTACAAAGCCGAGGCCATGTTTACAGAATGCTGCCATGTGTTCAACACAGCTGTTCGGGAAGCCCAAGAGCTCGGTACGTCGCATCATGGCAGAAGTAGCTCCCATCCCCATAGCTTACTAACCTGCTATTAGGATTTGACACCGAGAAAGATGCTGATGTTTTGCCAAATTTTGAGTTGGAGATGCGGCGGAGGTCATGGTGTGTGATTGATTCGTGGGACTGGTAAGTTTTGTCGAAAGTTACCCTGGGATTTCTTCCCATCCTTCATCTTTTTCCCTCCTCTTCCTCCTCCTCCATTTTCTCTTTTTCTACTGTCATCATTCTCGTCAACACCCTATGAGGCGTTGCCACTAATGTTTCTCAGGCAAATCGCTTCGGGACTTTTTCGACAGACCTTGGTAGATCACAGCAACTGTCGCGCCGGGCGCCCCTCGCTGACCCTGGAACCTGACGGAAGCTTTTCCCCTCTGCTGCACATGGTCATGCAGTCGGAGCTGGTCCACCAACTGGCCGAGCAATTCTCTGCCCCGTCTAATGTGAAGACTCACGAGCAGCTCATGGAATACAAGGGTATGGTCGACGAGTGGATGCTGAGCTTCCCCCCCATCTTTGCATTGGTGAATCCAGACACGTCAAACGACAAGAAACAGGTCTGGATCGAGTATCATCGCCACTACAATTACACAATGGGATATATGATGCTCTTGAACCCATTTCGGCCACACATGCAGAAGACATACACAGACCAGTCTTCAGAAGAGATGCTGGAGCTTCGCCGGGTGGTCATCGACTTGACGCTGCTCCTGGTGAAAGTGTTGGACAACTGGCTAAAGTTCCTCACTTTTCGCGATGGACGTTTCCATTTCATCATATTCTCCCTAGTCGATGCGGCCACGGTGCTCAGCAACGTGGTAGTGAACGACAAGACTGGGGAAGTTCCTCGGCGAGATGATATCTACCGCGCTGCCAAGCTTGCCCTTGTTCTTCAGAGGAAGCTCTTGTTCCTCTCGGAATCGGCCAAAGTGGCATTTAGGATTGTCCAGAAACTTGTTAGGCGCATGTTTCGCGGTACACCTCCTGGATACATGGCCTCTCTGGAGATGGATGACGGGAGCTACGGTGGTGACGCGCAGGAGGCTCTGCCACTATCAAATCAGACTTCCGATCATGGTGCACTGATGACTATCCAGAACATCGACCCCGAAGCTTCTGTGGCTCCTGAGTTCTGGGACCAACTGGCTGTTGAGGCCCCGATCGAGGGTGTTGTTGACGTGGCTGCTTCACAGTTTGCACCTGATTATGATGCTGGCACTGTTACATCTGGCCCTCAGCACAGAGCAACTGCACCTTGCCACTGTACAGAATGCACCGAGTTGGCTACGCACACTCAGTACCAGACGGCCGCACCCCAGGACACTGCAGACGCGTCAGGTACAGCAAGCGTGGCAGTCAGTTATACCGCGCCGACATTCTCTTACAATGCCGATGCTGTCCCTCTGGAGTACATTCCACCTACGTCCTCGCAAGCAGCTACGGCCACCTCTCCGAATTACGCTCCAACCACGCCATTGAACCTGCTCGCCACTACACCTGCTTATGTCGAATCAATGTTCCCGGAGCACACCTCGCTTGTTTCATCGGACGAGGCCTCTTTCGCACCTCCGGTTCATGCTGCAGTAGCACCCTGGGACTATACTGCACAATCGTCTTATACTGTTGATACGCCGCCCCACGTCGAGCCTGTATTTGGACATCATGCCCACTGTGTAGCTTCAGGCTTTGCTATCGCGCCGCCTCCCACCGAGGTTATAGATTTTGCTACGCATTATACTGCAGGCGCGTTTCCCGGTCGCACCGCAGCTACGCCGCTGTATGTCGAGCCCGCGCTTCTCTCCACATATCCATACAACAAAGCGATACCGGCGGCTGAGCATCTCGCGGTACCAAATCTGATCCATACAGGGGCAATTTCTGCACCTTCTCCTTTGCTTGTTCCCGATACTTCTACGGCTTACAGCACTTCCACACCCTCCCTTTCCCTCACCGATTTCACTAAAGCTGGGCCGTACACTAGCCCTGAATCCTTCTACGACTCCTCTGCATATGAACCTTTGGTGCTATATCCTTCGTCCGTCGGCTATGACGCTTCTGCCTCGCACACTTCTCCCGCAAGTTATACATCGCTTGAAGGCTACAATAACCCTACGGCAGTGTATGATACACCGGCATCGTGTACTGCTTCTTCCATATTCGACACGTCTGCTTTTCTTGCTTCTCCCGAATCGTACACTTCTCCAGAGAGCCATGGTATTACAGAGGCCCGATCGGATACAATAACAGCCCAGGAAGGTATGCCATGCGCGAGTGCCGACCATAAAGATGATGTCGGATCCTTTCACGATACATTGTCCTACACGACACCTCCAAACGATACCAGGAACCCGGACGTGTCACCGCGAGGTTGACCGCGATTTTATGTGGCAGTCTATTATATGCTGCCGGCTCCGACAACCTGTTAGCGCGGGACCAGCTTTGTCTTGTCGGTATTGGTGCACGTTTCTGCCATCTTGACGATGATAGTAGTTACAAGCTCGGGTTTCTAGGTTTTGCGTTTCCTTTGTAACAATGGGTTTGGATGGCTGGACATTGTTTTTCTTACACTGCCTTAATATTCTGGATTATTAGACTTGATACACGCGAATACATGATGCTGCTGGTTCCTAGGCTCTTGACCCTTTCTTCATTAACCAATCAGGTGAGGACAAAGGCATCCATGGATCTCATATCCGTATGCGCCCGGCAAACCATCCCGTGATGCTGTTGGTAAAAGCACAGGCAAAAGTTCCCTCGGCAGAGGGAAGAACTGGTCTCTCCAGGTTAATGTCGCCCCATATAACAAAAGAACCATGAGAGACGCAAAGGCCCAACCAAGCCTTCCAAGCCTCTGCCAAGTGGTTAAACCTCGGCATCGACCCGCAGAGGCATGCAAAATTTCGGCGCATTGCATCAAGGGACGCGCGAGCTACTGTTCGCATGCATACTTAGCCGTGCGCATGCAAACGCGTGACATCAATTGCAGCGTATTGAAGCCCAGTTGGACGGGTATTGGTCAATAAGGGACGTGCTCCTCCAAGGCTCAAAGTCACCCATAAGCGTCTCAGCAGCATCAAAAGTCCTCCAGCTCTCGGCCATCATCTTGCCTCTGCATCCGATCCGGACAGGTATCGTCCATACTTTGTACATCCCAGCACAGCACCAGCAAATGGGGTGGCTGCAGCCTCTCCGGGCGGCCAGGCTGTCCCCCCACCAGCGGAACCTGAAAGTACAGGTACTGGCCGGGACCCCGCCATTGACGCTGGAGGGGCTCAAGGCGGGCAGGCTGTCGGGGAGCTGCTGTCGTGCTTCATCAGCTTCAGCTCTGTCGTCGTCGATTCCTTACACATCATCGTCACCGCCTTTGCTCCGGTCAAGGCACTTTTCTACTCTCTCTGCTTCTCTTGCTTCTTCCTCTTCTTCTACTTCTGCTACTTCTTCTACTTCTCTTCTACCCTCTCCTCTCTACTCGTCTACACCTCCGACCCCTTCGCTCCCTCGCCTCCGCCTTGCTCGACGCCCTGCTGCCGCGGCCTCTCCTCGCTCTCTTCGAAATCGTCCGCCTGCGCGCTTCTGCTCCGCCATGTGTCGAGCCAGGGCTGGTCTCGAGGGCGGCTCGGCCGCCGCCCCGAAGCGCGAGCTGCTCCCTGCCAACGTCGTGCCTCGCCACTACCACGTTACCGTCGAGCCTGACTTCGACAAGCTCACTTACAACGGCTCTGTCGTCATTGACCTCGATGTTGCCGAGACGTCGAGCTTCATCTCCCTCAACACGCTCGAGCTCGAGATTCACGGCGCAAAGCTCTCCTCTGGTGGCCAGGTTGTTAGGTGAGACATGAAAGACACCGTCCTTTTCGCTCTTCATCAGGTGCGTTGTGCTAACGGCTCTCTTCAATAGTGCCACGCCTGCCATTTCCTACGATGAGAACAGCCAAGTGACCAAGTTCGACTTCGACGGCTCCCATACCCTCGAAAAGAACTCCAAGGTGCAGCTGGCAATCGACTTCACCGGCCAGCTCAACGACAAGATGGCCGGCTTCTACCGCTCCAAGTACAAGCGACCGGACGGCACCGAGGGCATCCTGGCGAGCACCCAGATGGAGCCCACCGACGCCCGCAGAGCGTTCCCCTGCTTCGACGAGCCGGCTCTCAAGGCCAAGTTCACCGTCACGCTGGTTGCCGACAAGAACCTGACGTGCCTGAGCAACATGGACGTTGCCTCCGAGACCGAGGTCCAGTCCAAGATCACTGGCGGAACCAGGAAAGCCGTCACCTTCAACCCCTCTCCCCTCATGTCCACCTACCTCGTCGCCTTTGTTGTCGGCGAGCTCAACTACATCGAGTCGCGCGACTTCCGCGTCCCCGTGCGAGTGTATGCTCCCCCGGGCCACGATATCGAGCACGGCCGCTTCTCCGTCGACCTTGCTGCAAAGACGCTCGCATTCTACGAGAAGGCTTTTGGTATCGACTTCCCCCTGCCCAAGATGGACCAAGTTGCCATCCCCGACTTTGCCCAGGGAGCCATGGAGAACTGGGGTCTGGTCACGTACAGAGTTGTGGACCTGATGCTGGATGAAAAGGCAAGCGGTGCCGCTACCAAGCAGCGCGTGGCCGAGGTTGTCCAGCACGAGCTGGCCCACCAGTGGTTCGGAAACCTGGTAACGATGGACTGGTGGGAGGGTCTCTGGCTCAACGAGGGTTTCGCCACCTGGGCCTCGTGGTACTCCTGCAACATCTTCTACCCTGAATGGCGTGTCTGGCAGACGTACGTCACTGACGACCTGCAGTCCGCGCTGTCGCTGGACTCCCTCCGTAGCAGCCACCCCATTGAGGTTCCCGTGGGCCGTGCTGATGAGATTAACCAAATTTTCGATGCCATCTCCTACTCCAAGGGATCTTGCGTGCTCCGCATGATCTCCACATACTTGGGAGAGGAGAAGTTCCTGGAGGGCGTTCGCAAGTACCTGAAGAAGTATGCCTACGGCAACACCCAGACTAGCGACCTGTGGGACTCGTTGGCCGAGGTCAGCGGGAAGCCTGTGCACGAGGTCATGACTGCGTGGACCAAGAGCGTCGGGTATCCCGTCCTTACGGTCACCGAGAAGGAGGGCGAGAATGCGATCCACGTCAAGCAGAACCGCTTCCTCCGCACCGGCGACGCAACCCCGGAGGAAGACAAGGTCCTGTACCCCGTCTTCTTGGGCCTGAGGACCAAGGACGGCGTCGATGAGACACTGGCCCTGAAGGAGCGCGAGAAGGACTTCCCCGTGCCCAGCCTCGACTTCTTCAAGCTCAACGCCAACCACACTGGAATCTACCGAACGCTCTACACCCCCAGCCGCTTGGAGAAGCTGGGCCAGGCCGCAAAGGAGGGTCTCTTGACGACGGAGGACAGGGCCGGCATGATTGCCGATGCTGCTGCGCTCTCCAGCTCTGGTTACGGCAAGACCTCTGGCTTCCTCAACCTCCTAAAGGGCTTCGATGCCGAGACGGAGTTTGTCGTCTGGAACGAGATCATCTCCCGCCTCGGATCGATCCAGGCTGCTTGGCTGTTTGAGGACCAGGCCGTGCGAAATGGCATCCGCGCATTCCTGAGAGAGCTCGTCAGCGCCAAGGCTCACCAGCTCGGGTGGGAGTTTTCCGACTCGGACGGCCACGTTGAGCAGCAGTTCAAGGCCACTCTCTTTGGCAGCGCTGGCTTGAGCGGCGACGAGACCATTATTTCTGCTTCCAAGGAAATGTTTGCCAAATTTATCGCTGGCGACAAGTCGGCTATTCACCCCAACATCCGCAAGAGTGTGTTTGCTATTGCCCTCAAGTATGGCGGCAAAGAAGAGGTAAGCATGAAAATCTCAGAGACTTGTTCGATAGACCTATATTAACACATTGGGCCTTAGTACGAGAGCATCATCAAACTGTACCATGAGTCGACCAACAGCGACGAGCGCAACACCTGCCTCCGATCTCTTGGCCGCGCCAAGGACCCCGAACTCATCCAGAGGACTCTGTCTCTGCTGCTCAACGGCGAGGTCCGAGACCAGGACATTTACATGCCCGCGTCCGGACTGCGCACCCACCCCGAGGGTATCGAGGCGCTGTTCAACTGGATGACGGAGAACTGGGAGGAGCTCTACAAGCGACACCCGCCCAACCTGCCGATGCTCCCCGCCATGGTGTCGCTGCTGACGTCTGGCTTCACCAAGCCGGAGCAGCTGGCCCGCGTCGAGAAGTTCTTTAGCGACAAGAACACCAACGGCTACGATCAGTCGCTCGCACAAAGCAAGGACTCTATCCGATCCAAGATCTCGTGGGTGGAGCGCGATGGGCAGGATGTGGCGGACTGGGTCAAGACGAATGGATATCTGGAGTAGGTGGAACCACTCTCCGAACGCATGTATCATGTCACGGCACGTTAGAACACAAACGACCGGGATGTATGAGACGGTACCCTATCCACACCGTGGGTCGGATCTTGACGCATTATGCCAGGTACAACAGCTAACGCCCGTATGAAGATGTATCTTTTCGTCCAAGCTATGAGATGTTTTATGAAATGAAATGATATGAGGTGGAATGAGGTGAGATTAAGTTCAAAGACGACGTGCATGAGGGGATTGCTGAGATGCTGAGATGGGAGTTCCATATCTTGAGGTTGCGGGCAATCGCCTCTGTTAATGCATATCCCCGCTTATAGGCACCCTCCGTATCTCTCGGTGGCCGCCGGCCGGAGTGGAACTGGAGCAACCTTTTATGTGTGTCATTAGCCGGTGGATTTGACTCATTGCGGAGCTGTCACCGAACTGTCAGTTGTGGATAGTATATCCATTGGTCCCTAAATATGAATACTATATAAATAGCCCTGGAGATGCCTGTGTTGATGAAGTGATTCACTCTTACAAAGGGTTTCGCAAACTGACGGCTCACAGCTGCCACTACT
>LFMI01000380.1:114824-131028 GCA_001050175.1 Trichoderma parareesei | reverse complement strand
TTTTTTTTTTTTTTTTTTTTTTTTTTTTTTTTTTTTTTTTTTTTCACGTCCAATTATATTCGGGCTCCGCGGTACGTTGAGCTTACCTCTGTCTTCCATTTCCGTCCTTGTTCTTGTCCATTTTCTCTTTGTTTCACTCGTTCTTTTCTTGTCTTCCCAGTTTGTGCAGGCATCTTGGCTGCTGCCAAGCCGAAAATGTGCCCCAGAAACGCCGCCAGATTACCCGATCGCGATTTGCTGTGCATTCTATAGTCGTACATAATTCTGCCCAAATAAACTCTAATTGACGCAAACACCTACAGCAAAAAAAAAGAAGAAGAAGTCAAAAGAAGAAAATCTTATCCCTCATCACCGCTTTTCAGCCATTCAGTAACAAGACAGCGGTGATTGTGAATTGGGGGCCCAAGATGAGCTCCCATGTAGCAGAGGAGAGTGACCGGGAGCTCGAGGTGCCGCCGCCGCTGCTGCCCGAGGAGGAGAACCAGGACCAGGACCAGGATGACGTGCTGCCTCGAGACATTCCTCATCGCACCACGTTCTACGACTCGGTCGTTGAGCGGCAGATGACGCAGACGGATGCAAAGCTGTTCTACCAGCGGAGCCAGCTCGAGGGCTCGACCATGGTAGAGCCGTCGCAGGCATCGGGCTACAACGACCCTGTGGCCAGCCTCGAGTATGACGAGGACGATTCAGCCTCGGTGGGCAGGGCCTCGGTGGGTAGGGCATCCGTGGGCAAGGCTTCCAACCCTGGGTACGACACTGCTCGGCTCGCGGCTGAGGCGTCCAGGGGCGTCTCCAACATCAACTTCCTCGATCCCCAGCCGCAGGTCACGGCAGAGCTGAGCGCCATCTCCAGGAGCATCCAGGACATCATCGCCCTGAGGCGGAGGTACCTGGAGCTCTCGCTGCAGCGCCCCGGCGACGACCCCAGAGACAGCCCCGACTGGGAGATTTACCCCCCTGGAGACAAGCCGGGAGACGTCTTTGACATGGAGCACTTCATGCCGCTGCCCCCCCGAGACGACAGCCTGACGTTTAGGCTGACGGATGCCGGCGTCTACGAGGTCTTCAGGGACGCCGAGTCCACCACGCCCGTCTTCGAGGTCCCGACCATCAGGCAGTTCTACATGGACCTCGACAGCATCCTGGCCGCGTCGTCAGACGGCCCCAGCAAGAGCTTCGCCTTCCGCCGCCTGCAGTACCTCGAGGGCAAATTCAACCTGTACGCCCTGCTCAACGAGTACCAGGAGACGGCCGACAGCAAAAAGGTGCCGCACCGAGACTTTTACAACGTCCGCAAGGTCGACACCCACGTCCACCACTCGGCGTCCATGAACCAGAAGCACCTGCTGCGCTTCATCAAGAGCAAGCTCAAGAAGAACCCGGACGAGATTGTCCTGTACCGTGACGGGAAGCACTTGACGCTTGCCGAGGTGTTTGCCAGTATCAACCTGACGGCGTACGACTTGAGCATTGATACGCTGGATATGCACGTACGTGTTAATCCGTCGCCATCCTGGTGGGTGATTTAGGCTGACATGATGACAGGCGCACATAGACTCCTTTCACAGATTTGACAAGTTCAACTTAAAGTACAACCCCATAGGAGAGTCTCGACTGCGAGAAATTTTCCTCAAGACGGATAACCTCATCAAGGGCCGTTATCTAGCAGAGCTTACCAAAGAGGTCATCTCCGATCTCGAAGCCAGCAAGTACCAGATGGCCGAGTGGCGGCTCTCCATCTACGGCAAGTCACCAGACGACTGGGACAAGCTCGCAGCCTGGGTCGTCGACAATAAGCTGTTCTCGCAAAACGTCCGCTGGCTGATTCAGATTCCCCGGCTGTATGACGTCTACAAGGACAATGGCCTGATGGAGTCGTTTGAGCAAGTCGTCACCAACATCTTCAAGCCCCTGTTCGAGGTCACGCAGGATCCCTCGAGCCACCCGAAGCTGCACATCTTCCTGCAGCGCGTCGTCGGCATCGACAGCGTGGACGACGAGAGCAAGATTGAGAGGCGCCTGTACAGAAAGTTCCCCGTCCCGAGAGAGTGGAACACGAAGCAGAACCCGCCGTACAACTACTGGATCTACTACCTCTTCTCCAACATGGTCTCTCTCAACAGGTGGCGCAAGCAGCGCGGCTTCAACACCCTGATCCTGCGGCCGCACTGCGCCGAAGCCGGAGACCCCGAGCACCTGGCCAGCGCCGCGCTCTGCTGCCACAGCATCAGCCACGGCGTGCTGCTCCGAAAGGTGCCGCTGCTGCAGTATGTGTTTTACCTGGAGCAGATTGGAGTCGCCATGTCGCCCCTGAGCAACAACGCCCTGTTCCTGTCCTACGACCGGAACCCGTTCCCTCAATACTTTAGGAGGGGCCTCAACGTGTCGCTTTCGACCGACGACCCGCTGCAGTTTGCCTTTACAAAGGAGCCGCTGATGGAGGAATACGCGGTTGCCGCCCAGATCTACAAGCTCAGCCCGACGGACATGTGCGAGCTGGCCAAGAACTCGGTCAAGCAGAGCGGGTACGAGGCGGCCGTCAAGGAGCAGTGGCTGGGGCCCAACTTTAACAGGCCGGGCCGAGAGGGAAACACCATGGCCAAGACGAATGTGCCTGACCGGAGAGAGGAGTATAGGCATCACACCCTGCTGACGGAGCGGGAGGTGTAAGTGCATCCCGTATCGTTTGGTTCATGAGAGATTACTGACATGGCCTGTAGACTTGGCCGATACGCGACATACGACCCCAACGCCGAAAAGAAGAACAACAAAGCCGATCTGGCATTGAAGGCACAAAACGCAAACATCCCCTCTGCAAGCGGCACGGAAGCGCCGTCTGGCGTTGCGACGCCCACTTCGGGGGTGACTCACCGCAGCACTTCCAACGTTGCCGCAGACGCGCACATTTCGGGGAGCGACCCGATGATCTTCCCGGGCATTCTCAGCCGGGACTCGAGCCGCCGGAACCTGGCCAAGATGGATAGCTGGGGTGTTCAGTCTGCCGACATTTCCAGCCCCGGGACGGACTAACGGAAGGGCAGGGTTTCGGTTAGGGGATCTTGGTTTATTGGGCTTGGGTTTCGGTACAACTAAACAGGGTAAATGATTGTTTGCTGCTTGGAGAGAGCTTATATATTGAGCGCCTGAAGCGCATTTTGTCGCTACATAATCCTTTCCGATTAATGAAGTATCGGGCGGACTACTTATTCGACTCCAAGAGCGTGACCTTGATGACAGTCATTATTCCTCATTATTATCATCTTTTCCAGCCCCAACCTGATTACATCCCGATATAAATCAAAAAGCAAAGCCAGGTAGCAACAGTCATGCAAAGTTCAACATGTCAACAAAAGTGAAAATCGACGCCTCTGCCGTAAGAGCATCGATGAAATCAGCCTTTGTGGCATTCACACTAAACAGCTCCAACTGGAGCGAAGGATCCGCAACCGTCGCCGTCACGGGTGGAAGCGGCTGCTGCTGCTGCTGCTGTTCGGCCACGGTCAACGATGATGATGATGATGATGATGCGGAGGATGTACCCCCTTGCAGTAGCAGTTGTTGTTGTTGTTGTTGTTGTTGTTGCTGTTGTGGCTCGGGAAGGGAATGCGTGAGCGAGACGCTGGCGGCGTCGTCGGGGAAAAGCTGTTGTATGGCTTTGCCAAAGATGCCCCGGCACACAGAGGCAACCGAGTATGTCTTTTGGAGCTCCTCGAGAATCATCATGCACATGTTGAGCATGTTGAGGCCGAGGCGGCGCGAGAGGGCGTCGCCAAACTTGCAGTTGAGGAGGTAGACTTGCATTGCAGGGACGAGAAGCGTTGGGCTGATGATATACAAAAACATCAGTACTTGTTCTGTCGTTTCAACTCGACTGGTAGATGGAGAGGATATTTTTTTTTTCTCCCCAAGGGGGAAAGGGTGTAATAAAACTCACGTCATTGGCCCGGCATAGGAAAAGAAGTTACCCTGTGCCAGAGCATAGACAATGTTGCACGTCTTGGAGGCGGCGGACATTGCCTTTCCCTGCATCTCCTGCTGCCATTCCCTCTGGCGATACGTGGGAAGATCCGAAGGAGCCTCTACGCTACAGGGTCGATAGAATGTGACCAGTAAGGCTCTGCACCGGTCAGTGAGTGAAAACATTGCACGAGAAAGTTAGCTCGAGCAAGGGTAGACTGACTGATAGTGTAGCTGAAGATGGTAGTAGTAGAATGTTGCCAGTCGCGACAGCATCGGATCTGGGTGGTCTGGCATGTTCAAGCGCATCAGCTCTGCCTCAAGAGCATCAATCTGGCTGATTGTCGGCTTCGGCCGTCGAAGCTGATAGCAGGTGGTGAGAGTCTTGCCCAGCAACTTGGTCATTCGTATAAGCTGTATCCAGTATTCAGCCAGCCGTGGGAGATCCCTCGGCAAATAGGCTGACGTGATAGACTCCGGAACCCCCTCCAGATCAATGGCAATATCAGAGACTAGAGGATCCGACGTGTCGGACTCGTCGAGGTTGATGCGCAGCGGCCTCCCGAGAGAAACGGACAGCCAGCGATCTCGCCAGAAGCACGTCCACCAGAGCCTACGAAATAGGGAGCGCTGCTGCTCGGTGATGGATGAGTTGTATCCGACCGAGTCAATGTCGCGGTGGAGGCCGAGGATCTGACATAGGTTGATGGCCTTGCCGCTCCACTGCCATGGCTGCATGTGGTCTTCTATGTCTGAGTTCCAGAAGCCGAGAAGAAGAGCTCCTTGGAGGAGGATGAGGTTATTCTTTTCACCAGTATTGTGATATGCACACTATGGCAAGGGTTAGAATGATAGAGAGGAACGACATCTATTGTGGGAATGTTGACTTACAACGGCACGAGAAAACATCTCGGCTCGAAAGGCTTTTCGGGATGCAAAGCCTTCATTTTCATATACCTCTGCAGGCATGTACTGGATTTGCAGTCAGCATGTAGCTACAACTCCAATCAATCAATTAATAGAAGATTATTACAACACTCACATTGCTCGCAATGGTATAAAGGCCCCATAGCAGTATAAGATTATACTCATTCAGCCTCTTCAAGCGGTGATACTCCAGCAGCTTGTCAGCCTCCAGAATGGGCATAATGGGGTGGACATGGTGGAAATACGCCCGAATCAGGCTGTCGGCAGACGCTTCTGACAGGAACGAATAGACACCTTTACTGCGGAGAAAGGCCTTTTCATCGTCAGTCAGGATCGTCTGCTTTGCTGCCGGCATGAGGAGATGCTTTGGTATGACGTGGTCAGTGCTGCATATGTGCATAGTCGAAGTTGGCCCCCCTGTCTGTTCGCCTGCAGAATTGTCAGACTAGAATGAAAAGCATGAGAGCCAGGCATAGGTGATCTCTCATCCCCAGGGATATACCTCTTACCAATGTAGTACGGAACCCGGCCCTCTCTTCGCGGATGGCCCAGAGCCGCTTCCACCATTTCAACGCCGAGCTGCTCCTCGTCGGCAGTGCTGGGGTTACTCGACGACGCAGCTGAGATCCTGGTATCCGGCGTGCCCAAAGGCGGCTGGGAGTCCCGGATGGGCGCAGCGTCACCCCCGGGACTAGTAGAAGACTCTGGCGATGAGAGAGGGGGGCCTCTGCTCTGGCTACTACGAGCCGCGTCTCGCATTGCCGAGCTTTCGACATAATTACGCGGAGCCGGGAACACGGTAGTGTTGTTGCTGCTGCTGTGCCGAGAGCTGGTGGGACGATTTTGTGTGTGGCTTGCAGTTAGCGATCCGTGCTAGATAGATGCCAAGGCCGTTTCCTATCAAGCTCTATGGAGTCATGATATGAAAGAGAGAGAGAGAGAGCTTGTGGCCTTACCGTTTGCCCTGTCTCGGCTTCAAAATGCATTCTGTCTGGTCCTGCTCGCAACTAATACACGGCACCCCCGTCATGGACACGCTGCACCGCACCTTGCGCACCCGGCAGGTCTGGCACGCAATAGCAGAGCGATAGCGACGAGTTGACATTGTTCCTATTAAGTGAGCTTTGATATGCTCGTCTTCGCAGGGCTTAGCCTCCCGAACAAAAAGGATTTCTTTGACCTGATGGGAAATAGAGACGAGGAAGTGCTTTCGACTGCATTGAGAGAGGAAGCCTCGGGATATTAAACCTCGGACTTGAATCCAACGTCAGCCGAGGACCAGACGCTGATTCGCTGGATGGTGGTTTCCGCCCCAGTTTATATATCAGAATGATGCTTTGTCTTGTCCGTTGAAATTCATTGATCTCACAGGATGAGTAATCGCCTCATCTCGATGCCAGAAAGGGGGAAGGGTTGATATCAGGCTGTACGGAAGATTTGAAAAAAAAAAAAAAAGGGGGGGGGGCTCTTTGTTGAAAACATGCCCATGATTGGGATAGTATTGCAGCAGCTTCTCAGTATAGATCCCAGACGGAGATCACTAGATGAGGCCGGACAGGGTGGGGAATCGACGGAGCGGCGGTCGGGGGTCGTCCGGAATGCCGAGGAATATTCAAAAACTCCATGGACTCGGCGCAGCAAAAGGGGTCGGATGGTCAGGGATCAGATGCACAATGATGCAATCGTCTGAATCTGCCGAATGGCATCTCATGTAATGCCGAGCAAATAATTAAAGGCTGGGCCCGCTGCCGGCACCGAAGGCTCCGGACCTCCTTTCGCACTGCCATACCCAGCAGTTGTGCAATGAAGCCAATGTGAAACTGGAACAGAGGAACTACTACTGCTACATTGATAAGACATGGCGCACCGTTCTGGTCATTCAATACTACTAGGAAGTCTGGACGAGCGGATATGCCTAGGGTGAGACATGCCGAGTCCGCGCTCTTCGCACAACAACGAGACAACAACCACTGGACCGACTTCTTTGCGACGCGCGCATAGAACGAGTTGACGCCCTTGCAATGATTCTACTACTGGGCGTGTCCTACCTCCAGTTTGAGCCCCATAATGTTCAACGAGTCCTTGCACGGGTGCGCTCAATAAGGCGTAGCCTTCATTGCTCTTCGCGAAGACGAGGTGAGATCCATAGATTCATGTGGCATGGCTGGCAACGCGGTTGACTGCGACTTGTCTCTGCGACAAGTATGCATGAATCCGTCGCTGCTCTATAGACGGGCCTCATACCAATGTGCGGAGGATTCAGGCTGCATTTGAGTCCCCGGCGTCGCGGACCCCTCAATCCGTGCCGCTCGACCAGAGCCTGAATCTATTATCCACTCAACCTTCATCGACAGCTGTCCGCCTCATCAGCGTCAAGACTCAACAGTCATGGCGGCTGATGCTACAGTGACTGCCAATCTACCGGCGTCCTTGAGTCCCTTGACGATCGGGCTCTCCGTTGTCTCGATTCTACTGCTCAAAGCCGCTCACGGACTGACCACCGACCGTCTTCGCCACATCCCAGGCCCTCTCATCGCTCGTCTCACCCCGATCTGGTACTGGTACATCGTCTGGAGAGGCATCGAATGCCGAGCCATCGCGGCGCTACACAAGAAATACGGACCAGTCGTTCGCATTGCGCCCAACGAAATCGACATATCCGATGGAGCGGCCGTCGCTCCTATTTACATCGACAACGGCGGCTTTCTCAAGAATCCTGCATACAGAAACTTTGACATCAACGGCTCGCCGACCATCTTTTCAGTCACCGATCATGCGCATAGAGCAGTTCGGGCAAAAGCAGTGGCGCCTGTATTTGCGCAGCAGACGATCAACAGCAGCAAACCGGCCATGCGGAGGATCCTCGACACTACGTTATCTGAATTAGAACGCAGAAAGTCTCTTGCAAACGGCACACCAGTAGATCTATTGGACTTGTTCCGCTGCATGGCAATGGACGTCATGACCGAGTATCTCGTTGGGGAATGCTTCCACAGCGTCGGCAGCAAAAGACTCAGTGCAGCAGGCTTCGTCGACGGCTTCGTTGCGGCCGGACGCTTTTTCTACCTACCAAACTGGCTCTTCACTTTGTTCGAGTATTGTGCTTCAAGATTGGATAAAAGTCAAGCGTTGATCACCGCAAGCATCGATACTGTCCAGAGCTTCGCTACCAAGGTCGTGGATGACAGCATCGCTCGGGGTGAAAAGGCAACATACCAAGGACGACTGCTAAAGGCTGGCATATCGCGAGAAGAGGCTATCGCGCAAGTCATAGACATTATGTTTGCAGGAACAGACGGGATGGCGCGGGTCTTGGCCGTCTTTTGCTGGCACATGGCTCAAGCCCCGGACAAGTGAGTCTCTCACTGCTCTACACACACCGGAGAGATTCTAAACTGACTCCCTTCTGCTAGATATGATCGTGCTCTCAAGGAGATCCTGCAGCATCCTGATACTGATGCTCGATCGCTCCCCTATCTCTCCGGAGCAGTCAAAGAGGCTGCCCGTCTCGCCCTGGCAAATCCCACTCGTCTTGCCCGGATCGTCCCAGCCGGCGGCCTCAAAGTCCCTAATATGCCCAGCATTCCCGCCGGCACGAGCGTCGGTATCGGAGCATACGCGCTGCATCTTAACCCCGACGTCTTTCCAACGCCTTATGACTTTCTGCCAGAGCGCTGGCTGGGGTGTACGCCCGAGATGCTGCGAGATAGCTTTTACTTTGGCAAAGGATCACGGCAATGCATTGCGCGTAACTTTGCGTCTGCCATTGTGTGGTGGGGAGCTGAGGCTCTGGTTCGAAATCGTGTGCTGGATGGAGCGAAGCCTGTGAGGGAGAAGATTGAGATTGTAGAGTGGTTCAACAGTAAGCAGGTGGGCGAAAACATTGAGCTTACTTGGCAATAGACTGTAGAATGTGATACATACTAGTATTGAGTTCCTAGACGTAGAGGAACATGCCACTTCAGAGCGATGATGTACTTATTGAGTCAGGGGGGTGTTGGGTGAAATCTGTGATACTTCATGTATCCCGATGTCGCAAAGCTACTGTCAACAAAACTAATTATAACGATTCCAGCCTCCGAGATTCACACCTCTGTCCGCCAGCTGATAGTCTGTCCGCCAGCTGATAGAGCTTATGGCTTACCATTCGTAGGAGCCTCCAACGCCAGTTTCAGCTCCTCAAAAGCCTTCCATTACATTATTTCTGTTCTCAGTCGTCCAGACCTCGCGAGACTTTCTACCAAGCTCACCCTTGTGCATAGCATTCATACTCTCCAACGCCTCCCCATTCTTTGCAAAACCAAGCTGCAGCCGCGTAGGGCTCACATGGAGCTCCGTCCCCTCAAGCGACCACCTTGACCTGCTCCAACGCGTTCACCGATCCTCTCATTCACTTTCGGCCTCCTCTCGGCGCCACTGCTCATGCTCCTTGGTCGTCATGGCATACACCTTGATGTCGACTTTCTCATCCAACAACACTTCTCCCTCGTCGTCGCAGAAGACGTACTGGATCGCGTCCCGTCCATCCTTCGTCTTGAGAACCATCTTCTCGGTAATTTCATGATGGCTTTCCAATCTGCGATACACCCAGTTCGGCTTGGACGCAGTGGTACCGATAATCAGTGTGGCTTGCTTGAACTTGCGTAGGTCTGATGGCAGCTTCCCAAGAGTTCGGGACAGAAAGATAAGCCTCTTCCAATCTTCACTCGGCCAGTATATGCGCTGAAGCTCAGTCTCAGACATACTTTCGATTGTCGAGTTTTGGATTGTGGCATGAACAATTGCCACTGAGCTTATGTCACTTCGATTCTTGGCCCAGCAGCTATAGAGGACTGCAATATCTCGTTCAACTGTGAAAGAATAGCCCACATGACGACCACAGAAATCCGTTGGGGGTGGCGATATCCTCCGCCTATCCAGAGCTAACCCTTGTCTTGCAACGACGAGTCCTACACAGCCACATCACCGACGGTCAACACCACCTTGCCATGAGTCTTGCCTTCAGACACCAGCCTGATGGCCTCAGCACCCTCCGACAGCGGAAGAACCTTTCCGATGCAAGGCTTGATGTTCTTCGCGGCCACGAACGAGACTAGGCTCCGAAACTCATCGATTGTCCCGGCATAGACGCCATGAATGCTGAGCTGGTCAGCTATCAAGCGGAAAGAATCTGTAGGCAACTCAAAGCCGCTATGGCCGCCGCAGATGACAATCGTGCCGCCCGTCTTCACGGAGGCAACGGAATGCTTCCAGGTCGCAGCACCGCTAGTATCGAACACGGCGTCCACTTGCTCGGGAAGAGTCTCTCCAGATTCAAACGTTCTCTCCGCACCCAGCGATCCTGCAAGCTTCCTCTTCTCAGGAGAGCGTCCTGTTGTGAACACGCGCATGCCAGCAGCCGCACCAAGCTGGATCAGAGCGGTGCTGACACCTCCTGAGCTGCCCTGCACAAGCATCGTCTGTCCCGGTCGAAGGCCAGACTTTGTAAAGAGCATCCGATATGCGGTCAACCATGCGATTCCAAGCACAGCGCCCGATACAGGGTCAATCTGCTTGGGTAGAAGCAAGATGTTGGCTCTCGGGACGGCAACGTATTCGGCCATGGTGCCGTCAACGAGCTCCGAGAACACATTGCGCTTCGCATCTTTGGTTTCGTCACCAATGTATCCAGGAGAGATCATGACCGGGTAGATGACAGCTCGAGATCCATCGTCGAGAGTTCCAACTCCCTCGCAGCCTAGAATCCTCGGGAAAGTGATGGGGTGATGGCCGATGCCCTTTAGAGTGAACACATCGTGGTAGTTGACAGTGGCGGCCTCAATCTTGACGCGGACCCAACATTCGGGAATTCTGGGGGTGGGTAGTTGGCCAACTGTGAGGCCTGTAAGAGGGTTGTCCACGTCCCTCTTTTCCGCATACACGGCCAGCATGGACTTTGCTTCGGATGCCATTCTGAGCCAGTCAAAGTCTGTAGGTAGATACTCGTGAATGGCATTCTAAGAATATGAAGGGGGGAGGTTAATGTAGACCTCTGTATAGATGGCCAAAGTATCGCAATCGAAGATTGTATCTATATAGATATGTATAGATGGATATAGATATGTATAGATATACATATATACATATATAGCGACAGAGAGAGAGCCCATCAATATAATTAATATAATCGCGGCTATACTCATCTCCAGATGTTGATACCGACAACACAGCCAGCTTACGGGCCGATTAATGAATGACTTTTCTTGGAGTGCAGAGTTCCGCGCTTTTCGATACTGAATCCATCTATTCCACAGCATCAGGGCGGCCACAGAACATCTCCATTATCACTAGCCATAGATATCGTCTCTGAAATGTCACTCCATGGTTGTTGCCCTTTGTCCTCAGCGGTGTCTCTGATTCTCTAGTGGTCGCCCCCCCTTCCCGCTCTCCCTGGGATGGAAGGAGGATTAGTTGGCCAGCTCACTGCCGTTCCACACATCAAGATTCTTTCTTCTTATTCTCTCTCGTGCCCCTAGTACATGTATCGGGATCTTTCTTCCTCCCGAATAAGAACAATCCACGGTACCTGATGCAACTCCAATCAAGTATCCGTTTATTGTAGAACAAGAAGCAGGATGCTATTATATGTTCTCAAGGTAACAGTCAAAAAAGGTTTTTTCGCATTGTGACACTACCTACCTAAGATATGCCCAAAGATATGAGCACTCACAGACAAGTTCACATTAGCGGACGGAGCATGAGGATGAGGATAAAACATAGAAGACATTCGAATTCCCTCATCTCTCTGCGCTCTAATACCTTCTTATTCATTATTCACAGGATTTGTTATTCATCAAAGAGTGCTGCACGCATTCATGCGGCGATTATGTAACCAGGTACGCACCAGGGCTGCGTCTCCATTATATCAGCCATCAATTGACTTGTCGCTCTGAAGCTACTCAATCGCTTAGTACTTCCAGGGTGATGTCTATAATAGTGTGTCAATCCTCATGTTCTCATCGATTTCTTGCTGCAGGAGTCTCTGCACTATCCTGCGTGATAGATGAGACAGCAACAGGCTCGTCGAAGATGAACCCTCTGTCGTCTTTGATTCAGCGTCCATTCCTACGGGCATGGCCATCGTCATTCGCCATCAAGCTGCCGGTATGTAACGAAGATGAGGAGGCCCAACCAGTGCTAACACGAGGATTGGCTTCTCATCAGTTCCGAGTCCTCACCGCCTACATCTCCTCTCGACCCTTTACCACTAGCCAAAGCCTCTTTGTAGGACGACGAAAGAAACGCCCGTTTGTACCATCGCCAGAGCAACAAAAGGTCGTCAAACTCTGTGCCGAGTACAATGTCGTCGTTTCTGCACGCCCAGGATCAGGCAAGACGGCTACCGCCGAAGCCATCGTTGCTGCCTACCCGCACTTACGTGTAGCCGTGCTCTGCTACTCAAAGGCCCTTCAGCTCGATACTCAGCGCCGACTCAAGAAGTATCCTAATGTCGAGGCTTTCACCTTTCACAAGATGGCCAGGCTTCTGTTTGACGTTGAGCTGTGCGAGGACATTGCGCTATTGCAGGAGATACAGAACACCATCGCAATCAACAAGCTTCCTCATGGGCACTTCGAGCCTTTTGATATCATCGTGTTAGACGAGTTCCAGGACTGTACGGACCTAATCTTCAGACTAGTCAATATCTTCCTCCGGGCTAATGAAGCGAAGAGACTTGGGCAACCTTCCCGAATTGTGGTGCTTGGTGATGAGCGACAATCCATCTACCAATTCCGTGGTGCTGATTATCGCTACCTCACTGCAGCCCCGGAGTTGCTTGGTCCGCTCAGCCCATGGTCTTTTGCTCAACTGCCTTTGGATCAGAGCTTTCGCCTCTCGAAAGAAACAGTTCAGTTCGTCAACGACGCGTTTCTCGGTGGTGAAGCATACATCTCCAGCTCAAAGTCTGGCCCAAAGCCCATCATCCTTAACTGTGACCCGTCGAAAACATACACATTGGCCAAGGAATTACTCCCCTTGATCAAACATTATGGTGCAAAGAACACAGCAATCATAGCGCCGGCTATACGCAATAACAAGCCATTGAAAAACTTGGCCAATGTGCTGGTGGAGAAGTTTCGTGTGCCGATTGCTGAACCGATCGACGAAGATGGCCCCCTAAACGACGATGTCATCAAGGGGAAACTGTGCATCTCTACAATCCACCAATTCAAAGGCAGAGAACGGAACTTGGTGATCCTATCAGGTATGGACGCTTCATTCTTCAAATATGCAGGCCGCCATCTCCCTGACGACCGGTGTCCCAATGAGGCTTTTGTGGCCCTTACACGTGCTGTGGAACAGCTTGTCTTAGTCCATGACGCGAAAAGGAAGCCGATGCCCTTTGTTAACTTTGATGCGCTGTATAAAACAGCAGATGTCATCAATCTGGAAGACAAAGGCTCCAAAATTAGATCTCCTGACGATCCTGGACGGCCAGTGGAATATGGACTGTCTCTGCCCAAGCTGATTGGTGTCAGTGATATTGCCCGGCACGCCCGAGGTGATTATCTCGAGAAAATCATTCAGCGTGAGCTGGTCATTCATGAGATCTTGCCATCTCTACCGGAGGGTCAACATATCAAATTTAGAGAGACTGTGATCTCGGACCCGAAGAGAAGGCTTTCCGAAGCGATCAGCGACATCAACGGCCTCGTCGTTGTAGCAGCATTCGAACACGACATCACGGGAGAGATATCAATGGTCAGGTACAACCGTGAAGGAAATGAAGGCAAGCTTCCGATCTCTTCGGAAGAGCAAATCCCCTGGCTCTGCCGACGGGCGTGCCAATATCTTGCGCAAAAGTCAGGATACCGACCGCGTCTTGTTCAGATGAAGGACCACGCGTTCGACTGGATAGAGCCCAAGCATCTGAGCATCGCCCGAGGTCGACTTCATGGCGAGCTCAACAGCTTCGCTCCCAACCTGAGATTTGAGGAGAGACTCGAACGGAAATTCGAAGTTGACGGTGAGAAGACGCAGCTTCTTGGTGAGGCTGATATCATATGTGTTTCTACCTCCTCCAAAAGCAGCCAAACGGAAATCGTCGAGTCCGTCTGGGAGATCAAGTTTGTCTCGCAGCTTTCCATCTCGCATCTTGTACAGGCATCTACATATGCGTACTTGGTGGCCTCCGCATCCGGCCAGCTACCACGCATTATGCTCTACAACGTCCGGGATGGACAGAAGCTGGAAATCACACCGCGCAACGGACTGGAAGGACTGCGCCGTATGGTTGAAAGCGTTCTCCGACTCAAGTTCACGACCGTACACGAGATGGAGGACGAAGCTTTCATAGAATTGTGTGCCAAGGCCACGCAGGAAGTATTGGATCTGGAGAATGATGGAGCAGAAGAGACATAGATGTCGTTGCTTTGAGACAAATCAGACGGCAACAGTTTCGCAACTCATACTAGCAGATAGAGAACCAATAGATTGATGTAGCAGTTTATTTAGCATCCAGCAACTAAAGCGGATAGATTCAGATCTCTACAATTAATAGTAGCAGAGATCTACTCCAACAACACATCCCGTTAATTGTAGCTCACTCATAATTCTCATTGGGAGTTGATCCCAGGGCAGCTGTACCGTCACTTGTGGTAGACTTCAGTCAACGACTTCAAAACAACCTTCCCGTCCAACTCAACACACGTCACAATCGTCAAAGTAGCCTCCTTGTTCTCAACGCCCGTCTCCTTATCAATCACCAAAAACTCCGTATAATGCGCAACCGACCCTCCCTTCTCCCTTTGCGCATCGTGACTAGCGAGGATTTCTTCCGTCTTGACAATCTTAAAAGTAGACTTGGCACGGGATTCGACAATGGCCTGCTTGTAGGCCTCGCCTAGTATGGATGCGCCATTGATGCTGTTGTCTCATAGTCAGACATTGTCAACATCCATCTGGTGAGGTAGGACGTACGTAGCTGTAAAGTCAGTCGAAAAGGTCTCTGCGACAGTCTTTAAGGATACCTCATCGTCTGGTTGAAAGAAGACGTTGACGAGCACCTGGTCGACAAAATTGCCAAATTTAGTCGTCTTGTGTGCCATAGTAGATTTCGAAACAAACTTCGTTGCTGTTCAGCTCAAACAAACTCACAGTTGAGCGCCTTGGATCTTGAATACAGAATGAAGGCATCCACCATCAATGATGATATCAAGCATTCAGTCTACCTTTCCCTGCGGACTTGCTTCGCTCCAGATTGACAATCAACATCCTCGGAGTTCCGCCATGATTCCTCGTCTCCCAATCTGAATCCGCTGACAACGGCGACATAAACTCTCAACCTACACGCCATCTGCGGAATTCCGCGTCAGAGAATCCCTCACGACGACGCAGCAACGAGTCGTGCATCACAGCTACGCCTTGACGAAACATACACATTCGTACTAACACGAAGAGGGGAGGGCATTGCGACACTTCTGCATTGAACAGATCCCATCAAGGTTCAGGTACCTCAAACAGCCAATTCGACGTCCAGGAAGAAACAGCCACAGCAGCACGGAATTCAGGTGCCAAAACGCAAGCATGTTCTATTACTTTTTCCCTTTAGTTTTCCTTCCCTTCGTCCACCTGCATCTAATGGTACAAAGAGGTCGAGTCTCTACATCCCCTTCGCTTTTCGCCCTTCTTTACATTCACTTCGTCTTCAGGCAAATGTAGTGAAAACCACCCAAAATCTTCAATTGAAAGAAGCAGACACCGACTTTTTGATAGAACATCAAATAGGTAGTATCATAGGTACCAGCAGAACGGAGCCTCTATAAGTAATTGTTTCCCAGATTTCCCCAATGTGCTCAACTTTTTAAAACCCTAGCCTTCTTTTCATGCGACGGCTGAAAACTCCCATCTACTCCCATACCAAGGAGTAGTCAGAAAGGCAAATCTCAACCCGTCTGCAAAAGAAGATAACCTCCCATTTTGTTTTGATTTAGTTCCTTCTCCCCGAACACCAGAGGCCCCGGAACGAGCCATCTCTCCTTTCCCACCGCCTCAGTAACACGACGAGCTGTAAAAGGGGCCCGGGCAAAAAAGCAGACCCCTCTCAACAGAATGGGTATCAAATCTGGTATATCTGCCTGTGAAAAGAAAAGAAATTCGGGAATAAATAAAGCAAGTAAAAACCCCTTCAAAAAGCCCAACGCCAGTCGTAGATCGTCAAAAGTGTTGTAATGTACAACGAGGCATTTGCCAAAAAAGCAAAAAGTCCAATGGTGATATGATGTGCAGTTCCGGATGCCCTTGGTGCCAAAGTCGAAAGAGTTTCCCATTTTATCGG
>LFMI01000380.1:95538-114756 GCA_001050175.1 Trichoderma parareesei | reverse complement strand
TTTTTTTTTTTTTTTCTTTTGTCGGTCTTTGAAATGAGTTTGACGATGTCGGCCGTAAGGTAAGGAATGAGATTGAACGAGTGACTCGGGTCAGTATGTTGGTGTGTACAAAGGAGATTCGTCAATAGAGTACGACTGCGGCCCCAGCTCGAGAGCTGAAGCCTTCAAGACGTGCCTCTTTCTATTTTGGTTTTACTCGTTTTTTTTGTTCCTTTTCGGACATGGAAACTCTTTCGACTGTTGGACCATTAGCACATCTCTCAAGCCGACATTCACACACCGTTGGATTGCTCGTGGCTCCTCCTCTTGCCATCTGTCGATTCTCGCGGGTGAATCTCCAGGAGCTTCGCGCTTCCAGCGCTAAAGTTACGGGCATGGTTCCGATCCATCCGCACGCTTGTGGCTCGCTCGAGATCGACCTTTTCGTCCATGCTGGGGGTAATCGGAGAAACAGGGGAGATGGGAACGTCAAAATCCTCTTCGTCTCCGGAGTCGATATTGAGCAAGCCTTCGCGGCTGCGAACGGTATCGCGGTTATGTGCATGCGAGACAAATTGCGGGTGAGCGCCCACGGCTCCCCACCGAACTTCTCCTTCATCCACCATCTCTTCTCCGTCGCTGCTCGGACGACCTTCACCTGACAGGCGATTGTTAAACGTCAGGTCCGTCGGACCGGGGCTCAGGCGCGACATGTAGTCGTCTTCCGTGATCTCGAGGTCCTCATGCGCGCTGTTGCCGGGAGAATCTGGTCTGGCGTCTCGGTCTTGTTGTCGGGATCGAATCCGGTCACGTACGGACAATCGTTGGCTCCTTTGACTACCAACCCGCCCGGAGAGCCAGGATGCTTCCGAATCGACAGATGCCAGGGACATGGAAAGATGGGGCTCGGCTGAGTGGCTGCCATACATTTTGTCTCTCGAAGCGCGGACTTGGGGCATGTCGATTGATCGATGGCCAGATGTCGGAGTGTCGTCTCGCATGGTGGGAATCTGTATCGGCTCAGGGACGGCAGATTTGTGCTCTGCAACGCTAGGTAGAGAGGCGTCTGCTTCAGGCGACTGAAGGCGAGATCTAGGCGGTGACAGAGGAAGTTCCGGTAGGTCTTCTCGGAAGCGGGAGCGCGTTCGCTTTGGCGGGCCTGCACCTGGCTTGGACGATAGATAGTTGCCCGAATACAACGACACAGGTGAGTCGGTGCTTCTTGCTTGTGAATGTGCTTGGGCCGCTGCCGCTGCGGCTACAACCGCCGACATTTCTTCGCGCGAGGTATTGGAAAAGGAGGATGGCCCGCCAGAGCTGCGGCGGCTTCTTCCCCATCGAAGGAGCGTGGAGAATGATATGCGGTTTGTCTTGCTGCTCGCCTCGGATCCTTTCCTGGTGGTGGCGTCATCGTCCATCGCCGAAGACGTCTTCTCCTTGTCTGAATCAAATGTCGAACCTGATGTCGACGTCTTTGGTACCAAGTGGCCTTCGAGTTTAAGAATCGCAGGTGGTACGGCGGGGACACGTTCGTCTGGCTTTCCGGCAATCTCTGGCAGACTGGCAGGAGCAGGCGTTGGTTCCGGTTCGCGAGGTGCCGTATCAACTCGGTGGAACGTCTCGAGGGGTTCCGGCTGCGGTGTCTTTGTTGGCGTCTTTGGAGCATACTCCTCGACGTCAGACATTGGCTCTGGGGAAGTCCGCTGTTTGGAGGACGTCACTACCGTTGATGGTGGATCGATACCAAGACCGACCTCTCGGCCCATGACGCCTCGTTCAAGGTTTTCTGGTGATGGAGTGCCCCTTTCTCTGGCAGTCTCTTCCTCCATCCTCTGCTTCTCTGCCTTTCGCGCCAGTCTCCTTTCCGCCTTCTCTCGCTCACGCTGCCTGTTCCTCTCCCGCCTTCTGGCATCTCTCTCCATGAGCTCTCGTAGCTCACCGGCGTCAAACTCGTCAGCCAGCTCATCAATGCGCTTGTGCGCCTTGAGCGTTTCCTCGTCAAGGGCGGCAAGTCTGTTTCTCTGAGAGCCCGATCGTGTAGGCACAGAAGCCCGAGACGGGAGAAGTCGCGTTCCTTGATACCGCAGCGTCGGTCTAGGGGCGAGAGCGTCCAGGGCGGTTACTCGATAAGCCGAATAATTGGAATCGCAGGACATGCGGGATGTGATGGACATGGGAATAGGTAGTGATAGATCCGAGTTGGCGCCCTCCCAAGGAGCCCTGGCCGGCAGAGTCTTTGCCCTCTTGTGGTCATGCTTGGAACTGCGACCGGTGGCGAATGTTTCAGTGGTGGCTCGTGCGGGTGTGAAGGCGCTCATGGCCTTGATCTCTGCTTCTCTGTTGTGGTCCTGCCTCTTCCGTTTGCTGCTCTTCCTCCTCGAAGGCTGATTCCCGCTTCGCTTGTGGTGTAGAGTTGGCACTCGGTCCTGCCAGGCAGGGTTGTGCGCATGCGCATCTTCCCCTGTCAAGTGCTCATTCTGGTTCTGGGTGGCTCGGTCGACATCGATTGCATCTTGTCGATGAGGCGAGAAGCTGTATCTCCTCGCATCGCGGTTTCGCCTGACGGAGGCTGCCCTTGCGATTTTACGCCCAGAGGTGGTTTCTCCAGCGGCGGTAGAGCGCTTGTCGCCCCGTGTGCGAAAAGGCCATAGGGCCATTGTGCTGATTTGCTTCCCCTCGAGGGTGAGAAACCCCCTCCCCTTGATGGGTTTACTTGCGAGTCGACGTGGTGTATGTGTGCTGAGTCGGAATGTCTGGGTTAAGAGAGGCGCGAAGCAGCAGCATCATGGTCGGTTAAGGCTGATGAAGCGACAGACAGCTGGAGGCGGCGGCCACAAAGGGGTCCAGGTGCGAAACACATGCCACGAGGCGCGTTGACAGGATCAGGCGTGCAGTTGAGTGAAGCGGATGTCCCAGCGTTTGTTTGGTCAATAGGTAGCATTCGACAATGGTGAGTTGGAATGAATCCCGGTCCCGCCCTAGAGAGGCATGTATTAAAGGCGAGAGAAGAGACAAAGAAAACGAGGGCTAGTCGAGGAAACGATTGGTGGTTCGTCGGGATTCTAAAACACGGTCGAGACGCAGTAACGAAGGCTCGCAGCGGGTTCAGATTATCGCTTGGGCTGGTCCAGCATCGCTGCAGAAGTAAAAGGACCACGAAACAGGGCTCCGGAGGAGAGAAAAGAAGTGAACTGGTCAAGGTAAGGTAGGGCCCAGGATGGCAAAAAACAGGGAGGAGGCAGCGACGTAATTTAGGGCGGCGGATAGAGGGAAAGAGGGTGCATCGACTAGCACCGGTGGCACTTGCAGACTGGAGGCTTGAGGGGTCTGTGGGCGCTGATCCGGCCGCTAGAGGGCCAAGAGGGCCAAGAGGGCCCTGGTACGGGTACAGGTACCTGTGGCCGCTATATTTGTACCTGTGGCGCAACCTCCAGTGCCGCTTGATCGCTGGCAGCTCAGTGCCCCGGCGGAGGTGCGGATGGAGGTACCCGCGGCCATCGAGGGGTACATCGCGCGGTACCGGCCAGGGGTTCGAGGGTGCCAGTGACCTCCAGTGCTCTCCAGCGACAGGCGGGTGCCACCGTGTGCCCTGTGCGCTGGTGTTGCCGGGGCCAGGTTCAGCGCCAACGGGGGGCCTGAGGGCGAAAACTCGGAATTGATCTGGAACCCTGAAGCCTGTGATGAATGCGAGGCCGCTGCTCCTGGTTGGGCAGCTCGGCAGAGCGCTGCTACTGTACTGTATGTACGAGTACATACATGTAGGACGAGTGCATAGCAGTACATGCGGATAGAATGGACTGGAAGAGTGCTTGAGCAGGCAGTTTGCCGTGCTGACAACTTAAGGCTGCAATTCACAGCTGGAGGCCTTGGTTAACGACATCAAGAACACCTCAGGTACCTAACAGAGATGCAAGCACCAGAACAGCGTCAGTCTTCGGATTTGTCATTCCCATACAGCGCCAAGTCGGCAATGACTGGCGGAGAATTCAAAACCCCCCATTGTGCTATCACTGCGAAAGCGTACGTATTGCTGCAAGACCGGTACGAGGATGCAATGCCAATTGCATCCATCCAATATGAGTTGATTGCGTCCAGGCGATGCCACCCAGGCCACGAGCCCATTGGCGCACCTGTACCTCCAAGTCCATGCCCGTCCTCTGCATGCGCTGCACGACACGTACATGTACCTCATTTGTACGTGTAAACTCGAACATTGGCTCGATGCCATCAATCAATATGCACGTGCTGGGGCATTTTGGGTCACTGAATCGAATATTACCGCAGCTGCATTGCCTGCTGCCCTTCGTTTTATTATTTGTCTTTGTTTGCTTGGTTTTCTCCCTTTGTAGCACCTGCGCCAATGAGCCCCGTTCTCCTCGTATACGATACTGGTGAAGCAGCTTTGGAGCCCGTTTGCTCCATCTGCATGTCCCTCGTTCTCCGTTCCATCCCTGTACAGGTACAGACAGACAGTGGTAGCACGACAGGGCAGCGGGACTCCCAGGTTGTGCTTCGGCATGCCCCAAGCCCCTGGGATGGAAGTCACTGGAACAGGCACAGGCACATGTACCGGTACGGTTCCATCGTGTTACGAGCTCACGCCAACCGTTTGGGCAGCATGGAAGCACCTCGTAGCTCATCGTTTCCCTCCCCAGGAGAGCGCAGAATCACTTGCAGGAGACAGTTGGCAGACACTGCAGAGGATACCTAATAGAGGGAGAATCCCAGGCGGGGGCGGCAGGGGTCTCCTTCATATCAAGGCATCCATCAAACGTCCTGTCTGGAACAGCTCCCCTGGCTGCTCGTTGAATACCTAGCACTACTATCTGCATGTGAGACCGCAACAGGGCCCCGACTCCGTAACCCCCTCTCTGCTCTGCTCCCCTTGAAGCTCAATAGTATCTGCATCCCAGAGGGACCGAGGGAGTCGACTGCTTTCACAGTGCGGAGGATGCCCATTCTCTGCCCTACCCGCGCCGTCCTGCTGCTAATTCCACGTTCTGACAGCGGCCATGACGAGACGACAGGCACATGCACCCCGAATTGCCTTGTACCAGTACAGGGGCTGACCTCGAGCAACTTCCAAGTCGGTGGCCTTACATTCAATAACAGACCGGTTCTGGTTTACGCATTTGATGGGCGTTTTCTGCCACTAGTATGCAGAGAAAATGACAAGAGGGAATCAGATGGCCCTCCGCTAACCATTCACGACGAATCGCTTGTCCATCGTCTGCAGGAAGAGGTGTGTTGTTGAGTCCCGTGCACTTTTGCGCAACCAGTCGAGAGCCGGGCAGCTGAGTCTTGGAGTTGCCACTCGCAGCCACACTTGTTGCGCGTCCAAGGCATTGCTCTCAACCATTATCTTCAAGGCGTTAACAGAAGATCCCAAGTTGGCACCTAAAGCCCATCACTTGGGTCAATTCAAATGGTTGAATGACAACCTGGTAAATATTACCTTATTCCTCTTTTTGTTCGTGTTGTCGCTCCTTTGACTGTCATTCTCTGCCGAGGAACATGAAAAGTACATGTACATGGACATGGGCATCCTATTAAAGGTGGGCAACGGCACCGCCTTCCTCCGAGCTCCGTGCTGGCCCAGAGACATTCATCTCTTGCTCTGCTTCCCGTCGGCTTCATATTGCCTGACATCCATCTTCATCTGCCTTGCCTCGACCAAGTACGAGCACATTAGCCGCCGCCCCCCTCACGCCGCTGCCATTCGCTGCAGCGCTATTCTCTCTATTGTGCATTTCTCCAATGCAAAAAGCCAGAGCTAGCGAGCCAAACTGGTCACGAACCCTGCGGTCCTCGTCCCGCCATTCGCTCTGGCCTGTGAGACATGGCATTGCTTGTCCCGATCCCCAGGTGAGACAGGTTCAAGTTTTGCTCTCGCCCAGCATCCACCATTCCTCTGCCTCTGACTCTTCCTTGCTCGTCCTACTCATCCTACTCGTCCTCTTTCTGGTGGCTTGAATGGCTGACGTCTGGACGAACAGGTACGAGCGCCATCGGGGTGGAGCCCAGCACAAGCATGTGCATGGCCTCACCAAATTATAGCCCGATCTCGACGCCATCCCGATGACTAACGCCTTTCGATCCAGCCTGCACTTACAGGCCAAGCTACAGGCAGGGTGCGTGATCAAGGTGATGCATCGCCGCACTGACGGGCACTGCATGTGCGTATATTCGGAAAAGTCGACTAATCGCGTGCCGCTGACCGTCGCCGTCACTTCGACCGCTGCAAAGACCGTCGTTATTACATGTCGATGATGAAAGGCTGGAAGAGACCAGTTGATAAGGCGGCGTCAACTCGACTGCCACTTACTGATGCGGCATGAACTAATACCGACGAGTCCAGCGAGCAACTATTGCGTGCACGTAAAACCTCGACGCCGCAAAACGGAGCAGGCCCCAGCCTTTGTTTGGTTCAAACCCCCCCATCCCCATGCAGGGCCGGCGGTCCGCCAGACACGGCCGACAAGTTAGTTGGTCTTGTCCGCAACAAACGGACCATCTCCGTCTCCATCTGCCTGTGGTGCTTGTTTATTATCTCTCTCGCCTCGGTGCCCATTTGTGGCTTCTGTCTGCGCTACAGCATGACTATGTACATGGGGCTGCAAGACCTGCATGGGAGAGCGTTGCGAGATGCCCAGTCTGTCTGTTCCTCATGCGCGTGCCTTCGTATCACTGAGGAACCATGGAAGGCCCCCGCAGTAGACTTCGTATTCGTCAGATGGCTGCTGATACCTGCGATACCCAAACAGCTACCCGCCGCTACCTGAAGCCGAGCCGGACATGCCTGGGCCAAGGCGAGGCGAGAACAGTCGACGACGACACAAGAGGAACCAAGCAAGTGCTGATGGCACCAAATGAGTCCTCATCCGGTTCCTTCTGACCACCATCTTGCCTGTGTACCTTGCAGGTATTGCTTGCTGGGACGGTTGAGCAAACGGAGCTGCCCAGCGACGGAATATACTCGCGACAGCCGCTCCACGCTAGGTGTCCGCTCATCATCTACCGTAAGGGTAAGAGTAGCTTGGCCGAGAACTTGATGGAAGCAAAACGAGATTGAAAACATTTGCAGCGGTAATACAGTATGTTCTCCAACTCACACTTGCAGCAGCGTTAGTATAAGCGTTAAAGGACATGCTTCCTTTTCCGACAGGGATGCCACTCGAGCCCCCCTGCTCCTCTTGGATCCCTTGTTGGAGGTCTTTGCGTCATGACTTGGCAGGCCGGGCAGATCAGCCACCCAGATTTGACAAAGCCCACAAGCTTTTGCAGCCCAACAAAGACCTCTTCATTCAACCGGCATCTCTGGACGAGCAAGACGGGTTATCTTACCCAGCGCGAGAAAGACGTCATCGTGGCCAAATCTAGCCTTGGAAGAGAAGGCTGAGGCGAGCTCGCTGAGGCAGGCTGAGTGAGCCTGTATGTAGTGCGGTATGTACTCTCACCGTCAACGTCCCAACCTTCATCCGGTACAAGGCCATGCTAGCGGCATCTGTGCTCGTGGGTGTTTGCTTTGGTGAGCGTGTTGCGCCTCGCTCTGCCGTGCGGTGCTCGAGTCGGCATCTGCCCAGGGCGGCTTGGACAGCATCTGTCTCATTTCGTGGCCAATGTACCTGTACCCGACGCAACGTTGGTCTCGGAGCCTCTCCCGAAAGACCAAGTGTGCAGGCGACAAGTCATCGCTGCATTGGTACTGTCACCTCCCATTGCATTGCTCCGTGCTGTGCTACGACACGTTGGACATGCTTGCCCGTTGTCATGCTGTGTTTCTGCTGCCGAGCCCGGGACGAAACTCGCGGCGCCTTTTGGTCCCAACTCTCACCGTGCTCCGTCTTCCCTCACGCGGAGCTTCGACTGTGAGGACTTAGGAGGAGGACTCCAGGCGTTTCAAGCCTCGCCAGCACGATGGCAACCGAGATGGCAGCCGTACGATGAGCACATACGTACGTGCCCGCTTTAGATAAGCATCACGCTGCAAGCAACCTAACCAAGATACTCTCCGCCAATCCTTGAACCGCCGGGCCGAGCTTTTACAGTACGAGATGCTACCAGTGCGGCAGTTCGGGGACGTGGCCAGTGTCACTTGTGAAATGCAACGGGCCCCGTCATCTCAACGTCGTGCAACCAGTAAACAGCCAGGCGGGAAATTTGCCTAGCCCCAAGGGATTTGCCAACAGGACCGGACGTGGCAGCAGTGGTACATGGCGCCCTCTGGCCGCCCACAATCACACAAGAGTCGTGCCCAAGTCCCTCACTATCCTCGTCCCGATAGGGCCCCGTGCCGTCGGTCTCTGCTCTCGGCGCAGCACACGACAGGTTCAAGCTCGTCGTACGGGCTGCGGTGATAGAATGCCCCTCGCCTCTTCGGGGGGGTTGTCCTGGGCACAAATGGGGGATGCTAGTGAAGAGCAAACAATGCGGGATCTCTCAGGCGAGGAGCATCCTACCTGCATGTTCCCTGCCCCAGTTGCAGCGAGGAGAAGAATTGCTGTCTCGCAGCCCTCCGGACGGATGATGGACGACCACGTGGACGGGATGGGACATTCCATTAGGGACCGAGTTGTTAGCGTCGACTGCATTGTGCTCGAGGACACCACATACAACCAGCAGTTGGACATGGGACCCATCTACATCACTGATTAGAAGGGGGCGAGGAGATACTGGTATCTCATCACCCGGACATGGCCCTCCTCCTGACTTGTTGCAAGTTGTTTCTCCCCATGGCGACTCGAATCCCGAGAGAAAGACAACTCGTGCAGAGAATGTGTGTTGAACTGCGTCAGTGCCGTGCCAATTACCTGGACGCAATGCCGTGCCCCGTATACGCAAATGACTCTGCAGCTCTTTGATGGGTAGATGCTTGCCTCGTGAAACGACCTGATTTCTTGAAGGGGTCTTGTGCTACCCCCCTCTATCTCAATGCAGCTCCTTCGATTGGCCCAGAGTGAGGGATCAGTGCCCGGCAAGGCTACTGGAGGGTTACAGTTTGCTCCCTCGCTTTCCGTATCCGCGCTTCCACGAGCTCACGTCGGGCCAAGAGCGGTTCTCTGAAATTAGAAATTGCCCAGGTGAAATTGGATGTGAAAAGCCTCATAAATGCAAGAACGGACAATTACCGGGATGATCACTAGGTAAGGTATATGATTCCTTTGGAGAGAATATTGATTCACTGAGCATTGAGCTATCTGGCAAGGCATTATACCACCATTCATGAGGCTAGAGACAACGAAGGCTTCTGAGGTATTGGGTAGGCACTCACTAAGTCTCCGGAATGATGTCCCGGCTCTCCATTTGTTCTAGCATCTCATCGGATGTATAGAGGGAGCTTCCGATCAAGACCAATAAGTTGATCCTGGCATGATGCTTTAGCTCTAATCTGAAACGAGAATCTTGAGCTATGTCTGCATGCAGTGGCAGTTGCGGATCCATGTCGTTCTATTGAGGCCGATGTATAGATTCTCTCTTATTTAAATTCAACCTGGCTGAAGTGGGAGTAGATGGTAGGTGCATGTAGTTGCTGTCGGAGCCTCGTTACACTGCAAGACAACTGCCGCGCGGCACAGTATTCGGTCCTGCAGAGCGTCTCCTTATTCTTTGACAAGTGCATCAGCTCTCCAGAACGATCGTCAACTGAAAATGGTGACACTCGGTGACAGTTTCTCAACTGTTTCTTGACGTTGAAATAGTCGTGCTAAAGCGTTCAAGTGACTAAGATGGACCATGGTTCGATTGAATGCGGGGAGATCTAATGGATGGAGTCACGCCGACTCCGCAACCGCAGCTGAACGGGCTTCATCACGTCTCTTTTACATGGACAATATAATTTAAAAGACGAGGAAGTCTGTCGTTTTCCGCGAGTCCTCTTTGCGGACAGTACATCGACTCTCACTTTCGACGTTAGATCTCGCGCAATGGCCAATGTCATCGTCGTTGCAGGGTGAGACATATCTAGAGATCCCAGAATCAACGATTGACTGCAGAGATCACTGACAGAAGCATTACAGAGCCGGCGTGAGCGGTCTCACTTCAGCGCTTCTCCTTTCGAAAAACAAGGGCAATGTGATTACCGTGGTCGCGAAGCACATGCCTGGTGACTATGACATTGAATATGCCTCGCCTTGGGCCGGGGCAAATGTACTGCCGTGAGTTGCCTTGGCCTCCTTTCACCAAGTCCCATCTTTATACCTACATAAATTGATACAGCTACTAATGCTTTTTTCCCCTTAGGATGGCCACGGAAGAGAAGAGTAGATGGGAGCGCCGTACTTGGCCGGAGCTGAAGCGCCTAACGGAAGACGTCCCCGAAGCAGGCATCCATTTCCAAAGTAAACATCTGTTGCCCCCCTTTCCTCCCACGGCCCCAAAATCAATAGACTAATTCGACAATCTTTTTACAGAAGCACGCGTGTTTCGAAGAAAGAAGGACGAATCGGCCCCAGGCGTTCATGTAGCAGATCCTCTCTTCTCCGCAAACCCGTGGTACCAATCCGTCCTCCCGGACTACCGCGAACTGGGTCCCAACGAAGTCATTCCCGGCCACGACTCGGGCTGCGAATTCACGAGCCTGTGCATCAACACGGCCATCTATCTCCCCTGGCTCGTGGGCCAGTGTCTCAAGAACGGCGTCGTCTTCAAAAGAGCCGTGCTGACCGACATTCGCGATGCCAAGGCCCTGAGCCACACCGGTCAGCCAGCAAAGATCATTGTGAATGCCACGGCGCTGGGGTCGCTTAAACTCGGTGGTGTAAAGGACGAGACGATGATGCCTGCGCGAGGACAGGTTGTCGTTGTACGGAACGAATATCATCCCATGATAGCCACGTCTGGGACCGACGATGGCGCCACGGAGATGACATACATCATGACCCGCGCGGCGGGCGGAGGGACGATCCTGGGAGGGACGTACGACGTGGGCAACTGGGAGTCTGTGCCTGATCCGAACATTGCCGTGCGCATCATGAAGAGGGCCGTGGATGTTGCGCCTGGGTTGACGGGCGGGAAGGGGATCGAGGGACTGAGCGTGATTCGGCATGGTGTTGGGCTGAGGCCGTATCGGAGGGACGGGGTGAGGATTGAGGCGGAGGAGATGAAGGGGGATGATGGGGAGACGGTGGTTGTTGTGCATAATTATGGGCATGCGGGATGGGGGTATCAGGGGTCGTATGGGTGTGCGGAGAGGGTTGTCGAGTTGGTGGAGGGGATTGTGAGGGGATGAGCGGATGTTTTGATGTTTTGACTGCTCGCCTTTGCCTCGATTCTGATACGGACACTTGTCGACCTTTGTTTCTCCAAGATGGCCCTGTACAGTCAGATTGATAGAGGAGCATGAATTATTCAACACCGGTTGCCGTCCCGTTTCCAAGCAGAAAGCCAGTGTTGAAAAGCTAACATGCTTTGACGAGAGTCGTGGCTCACTACTGACATTTTCACACACTCATACATTGTGTTTTAGTCAACATATTTTGGCAAACAAGACTTGGGATGGAGACTCTGCTTCTTTCTCATCAGCAAGCCATCTGACTCGATCGAGAAGATGCGTGGTTCATATCACCTGGGCGTTGGAGGTTTCTTCCTAGACGTATGACTGCCCATCTTTTCGCTCTGTTTTTCTTCTCTAAGAAACTCCATCGTTCTTAGATACCTCTTTGGCCTTCAAGCTCCATAGTATTGAACCCATGTTTCACTCATTCTGCTCATCAATCCACCTCCCTCAAGTTGGGTGTCGTTGAGTACCTAGTGTACATAAGCGGGTTTATGCATTTGAAGGGGTATCTTCACAACCAGCAATATCCACACTTCCAGGCTCCACGTTGCACATAACGAAACCAAAACAGCTAAACCGACGGGCCAATCTCACGCGCATCTTCATCGACGAAGCGTGCGACAACGAAGCCGATACGCAAACCCTCTTCAGACCAAATTCGACTCGGTCAACCTCATGTTTTGCCGACGGAATCCTACTCACAACGGCTGGCATTAAAGAGAGGAGGAGAACAGAAAGAGAGGAGCAGATTCAGTCTCTCACCACTCACCTGAGTTGCTTCTCATGGCGTCACTCATTAGAACGGGTGTGGACATTGCCAACGGCCGCCATGCGCTGTCCAGATTCGTCATCTTTGGGCTCTGGCTTGCGGATGCGGTGCTGTGCGGGCTGATTATCTGGAAAGTGCCTTGTCAGTCTCACCCATGAATGACCCATTCCTTTGCAACCCCAAGAATTGTCACTCTGAACATCGGAGAACAGGGGGGAAACACATCAAGTCGTCAAAAGAAGACATCTCTACGAATCAAAGAAACCGGACTCGGGTATAAAGCTTAGGCTAACCACTCTCTAGATACGGAAATCGACTGGGTCGCCTACATGGAGCAAGTCACCCAGTTCGTCCACGGAGAGCGAGACTACCCCAAGATGGAGGGCGGCACAGGACCCCTGGTGTATCCCGCGGCCCATGTGTACATCTACACGGGGCTTTACTACCTGACGAACAAGGGCACCGACATCCTGCTGGCGCAGCAGCTCTTTGCCGTGCTCTACATGGCTACTCTGGCGGTCGTCATGACATGCTACTCCAAGGCCAAGGTGAGCTGAGCCGAGGGTGTTCACGTTTTAAGAGCAACAAGTCACTGAAACGGCCATCAAACACCCCCCATGGACAGGTCCCGCCGTACATCTTCCCGCTCCTCATCCTCTCCAAAAGACTCCACAGCGTCTTCGTCCTGAGATGCTTCAACGACTGCTTCGCCGCCTTCTTCCTCTGGCTCTGCATCTTCTTCTTCCAGAGGCGGCAGTGGACCATTGGAGCTCTCGCATACAGCATCGGCCTGGGCGTCAAAATGTCACTGCTCCTGGTTCTTCCCGCCGTGGTCATCGTCCTCTACCTCGGCCGCGGCTTCAAGGGCGCCCTGCGGCTGCTCTGGCTCATGGTGCAGGTCCAGCTCCTCCTCGCCATACCCTTCATCACGACAAATTGGCGCGGCTACCTCGGCCGTGCATTCGAGCTCTCGAGGCAGTTCAAGTTTGAATGGACAGTCAATTGGCGCATGCTAGGCCAGGATCTCTTCCTCAGCCGGGGCTTTTCTATCACGCTACTGGCATTTCACGCCATCTTCCTCCTCGCCTTTATCCTGGGCCGGTGGCTGAAGATCAGGGAACGGACCGTACTCGGGATGATCCCCTATGTCATCCGGTTCAGATCGCCCTTTACCGAGCAGGAAGAGCGCGCCATCTCCAACCGCATCGTCACGCCCGGCTACGTCATGTCCACCATCTTGTCGGCCAACGTGGTGGGACTGCTGTTTGCCCGGTCTCTGCACTACCAGTTCTATGCATATCTGGCGTGGGCGACCCCCTATCTCCTGTGGACGGCCTGTCCCAATCTTTTCGTCGTGGCCCCCCTCTGGGCGGCGCAAGAATGGGCCTGGAACGTCTTCCCCAGCACGCCTCTTAGCTCGAGCGTCGTGGTGAGCGTGCTGGCCGTGACGGTGGCCATGGCGTTTGCAGGTTCAAATCCGCAGCCGCGTGAAACATCGAAGCCGAAGCAGCACTAGGGGCAGTGTACCGGATGGCTGGCTTATACAGGCAAAAACTACACTCTCTTCATTCTTCATTCTTCGTCTTCTTCTTCTTCTTCCTCATCGTCGGTAGGCGGCAGCTTTCCCACATTGGAGTCGCTCTCCTCGTCGCTGAGTTCCTCGACCGTCTTTTCGAATTCCTTTGGCCTGGAGTCATCATAATAGTTTAATACACGTTTAGAGTATAGAGAAAAAAATAAGAGGGAAAAGATGCAAATCATACCAGTACGGCTGCTTCCGCCAGAGCTTCTCGTCGCGCACGACCTTGATAATCTCGCCAAAGGCCCTGCTGTCCTGCGTGCCGACGGGATAGCCCTCGGCCAGGACGTAGCCGCCGCGCTTGATCCAGACAGTGTTGCGCAGGCGCTGGGCGAGCTCGAGGACGACGTGCTTCTTGCTGGGCATCTCGCAGGTGTAGAGGTTGTTGCCCTCGGGCTTCAGGACGCGCACAATGGCCTGCGTCGGCTCGAGGGCATCGGGGGGCGTGAGGGCCTCTTGCGCGGCGGCGAGGACGTTTCGCTTCGGCTTACCCATGGCTGCGAGTCTTTGGGGTCGATTCGGTGATATCTGATCCCAAGAAGAAGACACAAAATTTCACTGTTGTTGATAGGAAAATAAACTGGGGCCGTGATGGAGGGGCAGCTTTATCGATAGGAATGGGAATCTCTCGAATAGGAAAATAAAGCCCCTCCGCCCGTCCCGCTCACCGGCACGGTGTTGCCCCATTCGGCGAAACCGCTTCAGGGACCAAACCAGAAGTAAGGTATAAGCTATCACGATGATATAGAAGGCATGTATGTATTGCAAAGCAAAGTGCTAGACGCCCCAATGGGAGGCTTGGTGGGGTTATCGGTTTATGACATACTAGAATCAATGCATTATTAATCTATCCATTAGGCATTCTGGCGTTCACCAGCCCGTTTGACTCACCGATATCGTTCGTGGTGGTACTCGGCCAGATGGCTTGCAGAAACGAACCGCCAATCTCGTCAATATCACGTACACCATGACAATCCCCAAGCCCCCTCCGTTTCGCAACTCGAATCCCGCAGTGGAATCCCGGCAGAGGAAACTCCCCAGCATCGGTCCATGACCGAACCGAGCCAACTATCTACGTACTATATGTAACAAACGGCTCCGTGTGAAGGACAAGGTAGACACTCCAGCACACCTCACATGCGTCTTACAGGGGGGGGGGTTCCCTTTGCCGGCAGCCGATATCGTTCCGACCCGCACCCAGCTCAATATACTACCCTTACTTTACAATTACTACATACCGTGAGCCACCCTGGGTTGATTGATTGAATCAATGAGTAGCTCAGTTAGCCTGAACTGGGCATTCCACTAGTTTTGAGCTTATCGGGCCACGAGACCGTGGAAAATTGGGCCGTTGCGGGATTGCTTCTTCGTATCGGACGTGGAAGACCTCGTGTATAAAAACAATCCACGTACAAGTGCCCTCGCGAACCTCTGATGAGCTTTTGCCCAGCTTCATCAAGCAGGCCGTGACAGAGCTCAAGCTTGAATAATCATAACTGCTACCATTCATTGATCTGATACAAAACTACAGCATCCACCATGGACGCAATCCTTCTCCGCAACCTCGTCGAGATCCAATCCAGACCATCCCCCGACGAAGCAACCAGACCACTCACAGCTCCCGAAAAGACATACCAGCGCACCACCTACTCCGCAGGAGGCCTATTCCAGGAAGACATCTCCAACAATGCGCGACCTACAACGTCTCGCGTCGACAGCTTCGCCTCTGATGCAGTAGTCGCTCCGCGCACCGAAGACACTGACCTGGAGAGGAGCCGCCCGGCGAGCCCCGTGCCCGATGTCGACGCCGTCGAGGTGGTGCCCAGCGCGTGGGAGCCGTACATGAACAGGTTCCGGCTGCTGTCCGTGTGTCTGGCCAACTTTGGGAATGCGCTCAGTGACAGCTCTGCCGGTGCTCTGATTCCTTACATGGAGAAGTAGGTCGGGTCCTTTTTGTCCAGCCCACTCTCGCACTTACACATACCAGTTCAAGCCTATAAAGAATCACAAGTAAACTGACAATGCTTTTGAAAAAAGACACTACAACATCGGCTATGCCGTCGTCTCCCTCATCTTCGTCGGCCAGGCCCTCGGCTTCGTCTTCGCCGCCGTCCTCCTCGACACGCTCCGCGCAAAGCTGGGCCGCGCGCGGCTCCTGGCCATCGGCCAGATGCTCATGGGGTGCGCCTACATCCCGCTCGTGGCCGCCGCGCCGTTCGGCGTCGTCGTCGCCGCCTTCTTCTTCGTCGGCCTCGGCATCGCCATCAACGTCGCCATGGGCAACATCTTCTGCGGCAGCCTGCAGAACAGCACCGTCATGCTCGGCCTGCTGCACGGCAGCTACGGCGTGGGCGGCACGTCGGGCCCGCTCATCGCCACGGCGCTCGTCACCGTCGCGCACGCCTCGTGGAACCACTACTACATCCTGACCATGGGCATCAGCTTCCTCACCATGGGCCTCTCGGCGTGGGCCTTTTGGCGCTTTGAGCGGGAGCAGAGCCCCGCCGCCCGCGAGAGGGAGGCGGCGCCCGACAGCTCGGCGGTGCTGGGCATGCTGGCCGCCGTCAAGCTGCGCATCGTGCTGCTCGGCTCGACCTTCATCTTCGCCTACCAGGGCGCCGAGGTCTCCATCTCCGGCTGGGTCATCTCCTTCCTCATCAACTCGCGCGGCGGCAACCCTTCGTCCGTCGGCTACGTCTCCGCCGGCTTCTGGGCCGGCATCACCCTCGGCCGCTTCTTCCTGTCCGCGCCCGCCCAGCGCATCGGCGAAAAGGCCTTCATCTACGGCCTCGTCGCGGGCGCGCTGGCCTTTCAGATCCTCGTCTGGTTCGTGCCCAACGTCGTCGGCGACGCCGTCGCTGTCTCCATTGTCGGCCTGCTGCTGGGGCCAATCTACCCGTGCTCCGCGGCCGTCTTCATGCGCGGGCTCTCGCACCGGGACACGCTCAGCGGCATCGGGGCCATCAGCGCCTTTGGCAGCCTGGGCGGTGCCGTGGCGCCGTTCGTCACGGGGTTGCTGGCGCAGGCCGTCGGGACATGGGTGTTGCATCCGATTGTCATTGCGCTGTTTGTGGTGATGCTGCTTTGCTGGTACGGCATCCCGGAGGAGACGAAGGAGAAGCAGTAAAAGTGCGGTGACGGGAGGTCCTTTTATGATATCAAAGGGCGCAGGTTGAAAAAGAGAAATTAAGACGATGTATTAACTTACTGTTGGGAGTTCTATGTGGTTCGTCCATATCTATCCTTCATCTATAAGGAATCCAAGCTGCTCCCCCCTTTTTTTGACGTGTCTGAAGAGATATATATGCCTCTATTGGGGTATCCGATGGCCCTACCCAAAATCTATCACACCCAATTCACACCCAATTCCTCGTAAACAAATGATACAGTCGTCATGAAAGAAATATAAGAAGATTCGTAAAGTCGACGCGGGTCCAGATTAGATGCGGCCCTTGGCTGCCTCCTGGACGGTAATTTTGCCGGCAACAATATCCTTGACCGTCTGCGAGATGCTCGTCCAGTCGTTGAAGGTGACAAAGGGCACCTTTTCGAGTTCGCACCAAGTCACCAAGTCTGTTTCGCAAGAGTTAGCACACAGGGTCAAGTCGCCACATTGGAACGATGACGCACCCTTTCCGGCCTTTGCAAAGAGCAGGTCGGTCTCCTTGGCGGCAGACAGATCAGAGACTCCGTCACCGGCGTAAAACATGGTAGGTCGGTTGGGAAGGCTCGAGTATTTGCGAATCTCGATGGACTTGTCGTGACCATGGATGCTGCGTCTGTTGTCAGTACAATACCTCTACTCGCAGCTTTTCGCAGGTAATGTGTAAGCGCCAAGAGATGCTTACCTGTCGTCGCGAAAGACAATCTCCCAGCCGCCCTCGTCGTTGAGGCTCTTTCCCTCCCGTGCCCTGACAAAGTTGCTCACAATCTGGATATTCCAGCCCGTGCCCAGCAGCTTGTCCAGCAGCGCCCGGATAACAGGCTCCATGCCGCCGCTGAGGATCACAATGGGCACGTTGTTGTCCTGGGCCCAGTTGTAAAAGTCCCTGAAGCCCGGGTCGAGCTTGATGTTGGCCAGCAGGATCTCGACGCACTTGTCCAGGGGCGTGGTGACGCTGTCGAGCATGTCGCGGAACGAGTCGCGGAAGTGGACGCGGCCGTGGAGCGTGTCGGCGTTGCCCTGCTTGCGCTTCTCGGGGCCGTAGCCCAGGTTGTCCGTCATGTAGTCGTTGGAGTCGGCGGTGGTGACGGTGCCGTCGAAGTCGGTGAAGAAGATGAACTTGGGGTTTGTGGCCATGGCCGGCGTGTCTGTTGCAACGGAGCCCATTGTGACGGTTGGGGAGGGCGTTGACTAGGAGAGACGGGAGGATGGGGAGGTGCAAGATTGGAAGATGTAGGAGAAGAAGAGGCTGAAGACGAAAATCTAGAGGGGCAATTTGATATCAATAATCAATGGAGGGGCAGATGGACGACAGCGATAACGGCGCCTGTAAGAACAAGAGAAAAGGTCAATTGCTCATAATACAATGAGTGGAAGGAGAGCAAAAGAACAGAAATTACAAATTATTATATTTCGACCCTTGGCCATTGCAGCGTTTGGCAAAGATCTGCTCAACGAAAATCTCTCCATCCCAACGCCATCGTCCAGCCATTGATCACTACCTGTATCCATCCACAAGGCATCCATCAACCTGAATCCCTGTGTCGTCACTTTCGGGCGCCTTCACCTCGCTGAGAGGCCCCGCCACAGCAGCCAGGGTGCCTGGGACAGGGACCGCGAGCCCCGCCGGAGGGCGCTAGAAGCCCCGAAATAGGCGTTGAGGCTCTGAAGGTGGGAAAAGGACGGGATATTTGACAGCTGGGGGGCTGGATGAGACCTGAGTTCCATGATGAAGAGCAACAATTGATTCCATTGATACGTTCCATTGTATATTCCAATTGAATGCAATTCAGTCTTTATCGTTGTCAATTGTCAATTGATATTCGATATTATTAACATCCATCATGATCTCGGCCTCACTTCTGGCACCGCCCACATTAAGCCGCTCTCATGCGGTGCCAGCAAGCGCGAATTTCTGCAGACATACATAATACTGGCGGTCTACACTCTATGCACCAAACAGAAACCCACGGGCCAGCCAGCCGTCGAGATCGGCCCAAAGACCCGGGCTCAGCCGGGGAAGCTTGTCTGTGGAACTTCTTTTTTTCTGCAGTTTTTTCCCCCAAAAGGTGGAGGCAGAGACGGGTAGCAGGACAACATATTCGCTCAACGCCCGCTGCCTTACGCTGCGAGTAGGCGAGGACCTTCGATTGGTAGCTGAGGACGTGCATTGGGCCCTTTCCTTGTCTCTCTCTCTCTCTCTCTCTTTTTCGTCTTCTCCTTGCTTTTGCTTCTTTCATTTTTTTCTCCTCTTCGTTCATCAACATCATCATCATCAATTGTTTCTGCTTTCCTCGGCTCTTCCCCAGACGCCGCATCAGCTACCGGCACGGCTATTGGGTGTCAAGCCAGCGGGGCAGCCCGAGACAAACCCGGCCAGCTCTTCGTCTCTCGACCTCCAGACTAAAACTAGGAGAGAGCAAGAAAAAAAAAAGACAGAGATTGAAAACTCA
>LFMI01000380.1:85386-95436 GCA_001050175.1 Trichoderma parareesei | reverse complement strand
GGCCCTGCGCTGGCAGACAATGCAGCCGCTTGGCCGTGCCGTCTGGAGGCATGGCAGGATAGGGCTGGAGCTGGCAGCGAGGCCGGCTGCAAAGCCCAGCTTCAGCCTCAGCTTCAGCCCGGCAAGGACGCCCTCGACCGGCTACATCCGCTGCCGCATTCCAGTCGCCGCCTTTCCCGCCCGCTTCTACTCCTCCCAGCCCTCCAGCGACGCCGACAAGTCCCCCAGTCCTCCGCAATCCCAGTCCGTCCCCAAACCCGACAGCCCGGAGTCGACGGCTAAAAATGCATCGTCGGCCGATTCTCCGTCCCCCTCGTGGTCTAAGCCGGACTGGCTGGAGCTGCCGTCGATATCGGAGGAGCGGCGGAGCGCCTTGAACAAGAGATTTAGCGGCCTTATGGACAATCTCCAGTCCAAGGTGCTCAATGCCTCGCAAAAGCTCAATGAGATCACCGGCTACACGAGCATCGACGCCATCAAGATGGAAAACGAGCAATTGGAGCAGCGCCTAGCCGAGGCCCAGGCCCGCGTCCGGGCAGCCAGACAGGCGTACAAGACTTCGAACAACAAGCGGGCATCGACTCAGCGCGAGGTCACGACGCTGCTTGCCCGCAAGGACACCTGGACACCCGCGGACCTCGAGCGCTTCACCGAACTGTACCGAACGGACCACATCCTCGAGGGCGAGGTCATCACGGCGCAAGAGAACTTGACCGAGGCCGAGGCCGACGAGCAGAAGCTAAGCCAAAAGCTCAGTGCCGGCATCCTGAAACGCTACCACGAAGAGCAAATCTGGAGCGACCGCATCCGGAGGGCCTCGACCTGGGGCACCTGGGGCCTGATGGGCATGAACTTTATCCTCTTTGTGGTGCTGCAGTTTGTGGCCGAGCCTTGGAAGCGGAAGAGGCTGGTCAAGGGCGTCGTGGCAGAGGAGAAGCGCGTCCTGGACGAGGTTCAATCCGAGCTGGCCGTCATCAAGTCCAGCCTAAACCAGATGGCCGAAGCCGCCGCAGCTGCCCGAGCTGCCGAGGCCGCCAGGAACATGGTGCCGGACGAGGAGGCCGAGAGGCTCATCAACCTGGACAAGATAAAGGAGGCCTGGCACTACACCCTCTCGGGGGCCTGGATCCTCAGCTTTGAAGAGTTGAAGCATGTCCTGATGCAGTGGAAAAACCTTGTGACCGACGTCAACGTCTGGAAGGCGGGTTTCGAGGATCTGATCAGCGAGCGCCAGCTGGACATGCGCATGCGGGACGCATCTGCCCTGGTGCTTGAGGGCATCATCAGCGGCATAGCCATTGCTTGGAGCATGGGAGCGTTGTTTGCACGGAAATGATGATGACGACGACGACGACGATGACGAAGACGAAGACGACAGACGGGCGGTGTTGATCTGATAGACATGTATTCTAACGATTCGACTTCTTGATGTAATATAGACACAGTACCATATGGGCCTTGAACCGGATATACAAGGAGCTTTTTAGTTTAGACGCATATAGCGCGGCGGATCGAACGACATTCCTATGTATGTACATCTTGGGGGAGCTTGTACAATGAAGGCTATGAGGCCTTTTGCAGTTGATGTTGGAGACGATGGTGATCAAGTGAGGGTGTCCAACATCTACCTGCCTTACCCAGGATGCTATTGGCGATGAGCCTTGTTGGTGATTCTTTGTCGTGGTGACAGTACGAGAGAAAGAATTATCGCGCCTCTCTAGGTATCCTAGTCATGTCCTAAAGGTATTACTGCTTGTATTTGTTATAAGCTGTCAATTTGATATCATCAGCCAACTTCCGGCTTCACAACGGCTCAATAAGTCGCCGTCCAGCTCGCCACAAGACACGTCCTTCTGCCACCGATTGCCTATCCCGGATCTCGTCGCGAAAAGTCCGAATCGATCTACCATGAAGCACCAAAAACCAAGCACTAGAAGAGAATCAGACCAAGCAAATGCCTAGTTGATGACCCTTGGAGCGCCATGGCAACGGAAGTGAGAGGAACCGTACAAGCCATTGCAAGCCTCGCCGAGCCAATGGAGCAACGTCATTCCGGGCGGTCGGTGTAACCCCATGTCCTAGACAAGGCTCATCACATTACGAGTTGTCGCTGTTTGTTACGTCGGGTGCGATCTAGGACTTGTGGGCTACCCAGCTAGGACTCTTGAAAGGTTTGGCCTGGACATTTTCAACGATTATCTTTTGTTTATCTTGGTCTGAGGTAGTAGCTGAGCTGAGGCTGAGCTGAGGCGGAAGTTGCACAGCATTAGATTAGAGCAACTTGGAGCTTTAATGATTTATTCTAGTGCAACCCCCGCCGTTGGAATTGTGTTCATTTGTTGCGTCTTCTTTTGGAGCTTGCGGTCATTGAGATAGAGTTTGGAGCTTAGGGTTGGACGATTTCCACGAGCTGTGACTGGTTATCATTCTCGTCAAAATCCGACTTATTGATACGAGATCCTGGTTGGCTAGTAAATTCAACCAAGAGCATCGTGACGAGTATCATGAGGAACTCCTGGCTACTTATGCTGGAGCAATGCGTCGCATTGGCTGCTCATTTCGATCTCTTGGTAACTTTCTCTATACGAGGCGCTGCCTTTTCGTGTGACTGATGGAAAATTGAAGCTTTTGATGAAGATGCCGTGCGTTGTACTACCGAGCTACTAGCATGAATACCTGCCAAAGGTGGCTGCAGCTGATCAGATTCACTTGAGAGTGAGCATCAATGGCATGGTTGATATTTGGCTTCTGCTCGATACCTTCCATATGCCTGCTGCTACTAAGGGCGGATTGGATCCTATCACCAATTGTCGGACAAATGTGTCAAACAGCAACAAGGTGCCACCTGGTAGCAGCTATTTGTCACAGCGAGGCAATGCGAAAAATTGCAGTGGCTTTGCAAGAGCCTGGAAGCTCCATGTTACGTTGCCACGATGCACAATCACGATTCATGTCCTGTGGCCAGTTCCCCTTGTCCTGAGAATTTTGACTTCTCTTGGTGCTTCTACAGGGTAGGTGGTCACTATCACTGTTGAGATCAAGTGGTGGCCACAGGCTCGGTCTAAGTGAGGTATGTGGTTGATGTCGAATCACAGACCGACTCGTGCGCGATGAAGAAAATTGCCGGCCAGGCACCGCGTGGGAGCTTGTTTGTGACAGAGATTACGAATACATGTATATTTGCATGCTCAAAGACGAGTCCTATCGAATTCACTGCTCTCGCTGTAGAATGTGAAGACACGAAAAGCCATGTAGCTTTCTCGCCCCTATCGCACTTCCATTTAGATATCGCCATGTCAAGAGGGCACAATTTGGGCTGTCGGCTCAGTTTCCACCAAACAAACACCCCAGGCAGTGGCCGTAACGCAGCTCTCATCCGTCCAAAACCGTTCTCACATGTCTGATGCCCTATGTACATGGTTCGTGTATGAATCAGCACCAGGATCAGCCATACATACATCGGATCGGATGTAATCACAGCGGAGGATCTACAGAACATAGGCTGCCGGTCACTGCTCTTCTCCAGGGCGTTGCTGTGCTGGTGCTAGCCTCTGAGAGCCTCCGTGCGTGCCCCTAAAATCTCGTGCAAACCCGCCCGAGCCTTGCACTCGAACTGCTGTGCTGTGGACAATAAACCCCGCCACATGCCTGCCTACCTTAATACCTAGCCGAATTCCCCCCCCCAATCACTGACGACATCCACAAAAACACCACCTTTGTCGGGACAGGCAGCCTTCTGGCCCTTTTCTCTTCCTCTTGCACCCTCTCCCACTGCAAGACGCTCTGCCACGCCTCTCGCCCAGGCATCCCGCCCAAGCAGCTCCGTGTCGGACCTCAGCCGCCCGCCTGCTGCCTGTCTGGCCGCCTTGCGTGTGGTGCAGCATCTAGTCGTGGAGCCGCTTGTTTTTTCCCTCTCCACCCCCCGTCTCCCGTCCTGCTCCTCCTGCTCCCTCCGCTGCTCCTCCGCAGTTGTTCCCTCACCATCACCAAAATCACACCTCCCCGTGCCGTCTTGCGCGAACGAATCGCGCTCCCCCCACCGGCGCCATGAATGAGGACGAGGCCATCCAGAACATCACCAAGAAGATCGAGCGCGAAAAGGCTCTGATCAACGCCGCCAATGCCATGCGTTCGCAGACCAACAACGAGGCGGTGCGCTCGCGCCTCGACTCCCAGATGCGCGACGGCCGCCGCAACCTGCAGTTCTTCGAGGAGAAGCTGCGGGACATCCAGCTGCGCAAGGTCGGCCAGGGCGTCGAGGGCATGTCTCTGGGCGCCGACGACGCCGGCCGGCCTCCTCCGCCGCCCAAGGACGCCTCGTCGGCGGCGTGGGGAGACCAGGCCGCCTACGGCCAGCAGAGCCAGGTCGGGCCGCCCTCGGATCTGGCACCGCCTCGTCACAACTTTGGGGCCCCCGGCCCTGGAGCTGCCTCCAAGGCTCGTCCCAACTTCACCAAGCTAGGTGCGTACAACTGAGCAGCCTGTGCTGCTTCGTCTCCGAGACTTGCCCCCTGTCCTCTGCTGTCCTTCGTCACCATCTCCCCGCCATTCCCTCCTTCTACCGCACCCCCTCGTCAGATGCGAGCGGAAGCTAATATTGGGTGCCCTTCTTTTCGCAGACCTGATCAAGTATGATACCCCCTACCTCGGCCCTCGAATCCAGCACATGCTCTCGCAGATCCAGTTCAAGCTCAATGTCGAGGAGCAGTATCTCAAGGGTGTTGAGAAAATGGTGCAGCTCTACGGCATGGAGGGTGATCGGAAGAGCAAGGCCGATGCAGCTGCTCGTAGGGTTGAGAGCAAGCAGAAAATCCTTCTCTTGAAGCAGGCATTGAAGAGATATGAAGAACTGCACGTTGACATGGACTCGGCTGATGCCCAGGATGGTAAGTAACTCCTGCAAAGGAACGCCAAGATGTATGCTGTTCTCCCCCCTTTGCTGACCAATGTGTCCCTGACAGACGACTCAATCAACACTCCCAACCTCCGCAAGCCCTTGAGCGGCCAGCTCTCCATTCGTGTCGTGGCCATCAAGGACGTGGATCATGCCACCACCGGCCGATTCGCTCGTGGCCCTGAGACATTCGTCGCCGTTAAGGTCGAAGACACTGTCATGGCCCGGACCAAGGTGTCGAGGAATGATCGCTGGGAGGCGGAATATCACAACATGGAGGTGGACAAGGCCAACGAGATTGAGCTCACAATCTACGACAAGCCTGGCGAACACCCCATGCCCATTGCCATGCTCTGGGTCCGGATATCCGACATTGTCGAGGAGATGCGCCGCAAGAGGATCGAGGCCGAGATGAACAGCTCTGGCTGGGTGTCTGCCGACCGGATGGGCAGCACTGGAGCTCCCCCCCAGTTCCCGATGAGCCCGACGTCAGGCTCTTTCGGAGGCTCGCCCCAGGCTCCCGGCGGCGGCCAGGGCCAAGCGCCAGGACCTTTTGGCGACCCGGCTCCTCAGCCACAAGTCGTCACCGGTCCCATCGACGGCTGGTTCAACCTCGAGCCCGCCGGCCAGATTCAGCTCGAGTTCAGCTTCGTCAAGGAGAACCGAGACAAGCGCCAGGTCGATCTTGGTCTGGGCAGAAAGGGTGCCGTTCGTCAGCGCAAGGAGGAGGTGCACGAGATGTTTGGCCACAAGTTTGTCCAGCACCAGTTCTACAACATCATGCGATGCGCCCTCTGCGGAGATTTCCTCAAGTACTCTGCGGGAATGCAGTGCGAGGACTGCAAGTACACTTGTCACAACAAGTGCTACCCCAGCGTGGTCACCAAGTGTATCAGCAAGAGCAACGCGGAAACGGATCCGGACGAGGAGAAGATCAACCACCGCATTCCTCACAGGTTCCAGCCCTTCTCCAATGTCACGGCCAACTGGTGCTGTCACTGCGGCTACATACTTCCGTTTGGAAAGAAGAATTGCAGGAAATGCTCAGGTAAGGCATCGAGCTACTCGTATTCACTCCTATTGTAAGCCGGCTTGACTGACATTTGAATAGAATGTGGCCTCACAAGTCACGCCCAGTGTGTTCACCTGGTGCCAGACTTCTGCGGCATGTCCATGGCCGTCGCCAACCAAATCCTCGAAGGCATTCGAGTCCAGAAGCAGCGGCAGCAAAAGACGACGTCGCTCTCGGAAAAGACGCTGCGATCTGGCGCCAGCAAGAGCCCAACTACCGCCGGCCACGGGTCATCTGCATCCTTCTCGAGCGCCGGCGCCGGTTCGGTCCCCGGAACGCCCTCCGCAGAGGCCACAGAGGCGGCACGGCTCATGTATAACCAGACCTCGCCTCAGCGACCGGGGCAGCCCGGCCGTGCGCCTTCTGACCTCTCCGCCGCAGCCGCCGCGTCCGCCGCCATGGCCGCCGCCCAGGGCCGCACCGGCTACGACAGCGGCCCGCAGGATCCATATGGCCAGGGACATTACGGCGCTGCCGGTCCGGCTCCCCAGCATCACAAGTACAACCCGGCGGACTATGCCAACGTGGATCAGGGGTTCCCTGCCCAGCCGCCGGCGCAACAGCGACCTCCACAGCCGCAGCAGCAGCAGCAAGCGCCTCCTGCTCAGATGCCCCCTCAGCAGCCGCCCCCTCAGCAGCCGCTGCCGCCGCAGCCGGGCCAGCAGTACCAGCAGCAGCCTGCCGCACAGAAGCCCCAGCCCCAGCCTCCCGCGGCCGCTCAGGGGGCTGCCGCCGGCCCTCCGGGTTCCCAGCGAAAGGCTCTGCCGTCCGCTACCGATCCCGGCACCGGCGCTCGTATTGGTCTCGATCACTTCAACTTCCTTGCTGTTCTTGGAAAAGGAAACTTTGGAAAGGTCATGTTGGCGGAAACGAAGCGATCTAAGCGACTATTTGCCATCAAGGTGCTTAAGAAGGAATTCATCATTGAGAACGACGAAGTGGAGAGCATCAAGTCGGAGAAGCGAGTCTTCCTCATCGCCAACCGGGAGCGACATCCCTTCTTGACCAACCTGCACGCCTGTTTCCAGACAGAGACGCGTGTCTACTTCGTTATGGAGTACATTAGCGGTGGTGACCTGATGCTTCACATTCAGCGCGGCCAGTTTGGCACCAAACGGGCTCAGTAAGTTGGATCATCCAACACTCATTGACGACAGCCGAACTGACAATCTCTCTAGATTCTATGCCGCCGAAGTGTGCCTGGCTCTAAAGTATTTCCATGAGAACGGCGTCATTTACCGTGACTTGAAGCTCGACAACATCATGTTGACGCTCGACGGCCACATCAAGATTGCCGACTACGGTCTTTGCAAGGAGGATATGTGGTACGGTTCAACGACGAGCACCTTTTGTGGTACTCCCGAATTCATGGCGCCAGAGGTATGAGATGCAGCCCTCACCCTTCTACCTACACAAACTGACACGTCTTTTAGATTCTGCTGGACAAGAAGTACGGCCGCGCAGTCGATTGGTGGGCCTTTGGTGTCTTGATATACCAAATGCTTCTGCAGCAGTCTCCGTTCCGAGGTGAAGACGAAGATGAGATTTACGATGCCATTCTCGCCGACGAGCCTCTCTACCCGATTCACATGCCCAGGGATTCAGTGTCCATCCTGCAGAAGCTCCTGACGCGAGAGCCAGACCAGCGACTCGGAAGCGGCCCTACAGACGCCCAGGAAGTGATGAGCCAGCCGTTTTTCCGCAACATCAACTGGGACGACATCTACCACAAGAGGGTGCAGCCGCCTTTCCTGCCCCAGATCAAGAGCGCGACGGATACCAGCAACTTTGACTCTGAGTTTACCAGCGTCACTCCTGTCCTCACCCCGGTCCAGTCTGGTATGTCTACATTTCCCCTCTGTTGAGTCTTTTTGACGTACGCTAACCAGCCGCTGTACAGTGCTTTCTCAAGCTATGCAAGAAGAGTTCCGCGGATTCAGCTACACGGCGGATTTGGATTAGAAATGGTGAAGAAAAGACGTGACCAATCAAAGCAACTATTGCTGGGGTCGAGGCTTAATGGTGGCTGTAGCCATGGGAAGCTACGTGACAACGAGGATTTTACGAGACGAAAAGTGCCTGATGGATGTCATTACTACTGGCTAGCATGGCAGCAGATGACGATGGACATTTAACGATACCTGCAGGGAGAGAGAAGGGACTGGTGAGTCTGTGTGCTGTTGATGTCTATGGGAGGAGGGGGTGGTGGCTATACTCGCCTTCCCTTCTCTGACTACACATTGACCTTTTTCCTTTCTCTCCTTCCGTTCCGTTCTTGAAGCAGCGACTCTTTCTTTTCTTTAATTTCAATATTGTATTTGTAAAAGAAATCAAGTTCCTTTGCGGGCTGGGAATCTAAGATCTTGTCTTCTTGATAATGCCGTCTTTTGAGATACAAAAGGCAGAAAGAAGGTACAATTGCCAAGCAGTGTGTACTTTGATGGCATTCGTTCTTTGTGGTAGAGAGGGGGGAAGCGGCTTACCTGCGGGAGGGGGAAATGATAGCGTGAGTGATCAGGTATCAAGAGATATTGCCTACTAATAGAGACTTTGATGCTCTGTAATTGCGAACAATACAGTGAATGGGTTTTATATGAGAGACATCTCGACCTGACTATATGAATGTAGTAGGTACGCTTTTTCCAACAAGCTTGTTGCAACGGGTAAAATCGTGATGAGATTGAGATCTATATGGAAACCATTACACGCTACCGATATAGAAATCCCTCCTCTTTTGTCGTCTATATGTACATGACCGGCCTTGTGTGTTTTGGCCTGGAAGTGTTTTTGGAAAACCCCCCTTCGAGAACCCCTTGGTCTTTTTTTTCTTCCCGACTTAGCTGGTATACTCCTTTTGCAGAATCTTGGCAATGGTATTGAGCCTGGTATCGTAACGTTAGTCCCTGATCATCTCTCTTGCCAATGCCATACGCAGATCAAGGCAAAAACTCACTGAATGTTGCTCGTGCCCTCGTAAATGGCACCAATCTTGCTATCACGGAAATACTTCTCGGCAAGGCCCTCGCGCACGAAACCCATGCCGCCCATCCACTCAACGGCCAAGCTGCTGACGCGGCCGGCGACCTGCGAGGCGTAGAGCTTGGCCATGGCGGCATCCTTGATAAAGTCCTGGCCGGCCTCCTTCTTGCGGGCGGCGTTGTAGACGAGGGCGCGGGCGGCGGCGATGTCGGTGTAGGCCTGGGCCATCTGGTGCTGCATGCCCTGGAACTCGCCAATGAGGGAGCCGAACTGGCGGCGGTCGTTCCAGGCGTAGCGCGCGGCGTTTTCCCAGGCGCCGAGGGCGAGGCCCGTCATCTGGGCGGCGATGCCGATGCGGCCCTCGTTGAGGATGCTGATGGCGTACTTGTAGCCCTGGCCGCGCTCGCCGAGGAGGTTCTCCTTGGGGATGGCGACGTCGTCAAAGTTGAGGACGCAGGTGCTGCTGGCGCGGATGCCGAGCTTCTTCTCCTTCTTGGCGATGGAGAAGCCCGGGGTGCCCTTTTCGACGACGAAGGCGGTGATGCCCTTGTAGCCCTTGCTGGGGTCGAGGTTGGCGAAGACGAGGAAGACGCCGGCCTCGACCGAGTTTGTGATCCACATCTTGGAGCCGTTGATGACGAAGCCGTCGGGGGTTTCCGTGGCGCGGGTGGCCATGGCGAAGGCGTCGGAGCCCGAGACGGGCTCGGACAGGCAGAAGGAGGCGACGGTGTCGGTGGCGAGGCGCGGCAGATAGGTGCGCTTGACGTGCTCGGAGCCCCATTTCAGGAGGGCCGTGTTGCAGAGCGTGTTGTGGACGTCGCACATGACGCTGACGGAAGGGTCCGCGCGGGCCAGCTCCTCGATGGCGATGATGGCGGCCGTGAAGTTCATGCCCGCGCCGCCGTACTCCTCGGGGATCTCGATGCCCATGAGCCCCTGCTCGAACATTTGCTCCACCAGCGCCGGGTCCATGGCCTCGGCCTCGTCCATCTCGCGCGCCTTGGGCAGCACCACGTCGGCGGCGAACTTGGCCACGGACTCGGTCATGGCGGACTCGATCTCGGACAGGTGCGTGATGGGCGTCGGGGGGATATCGGAAATGTCA
>LFMI01000380.1:75085-85318 GCA_001050175.1 Trichoderma parareesei | reverse complement strand
TTTTTTTTTTCATGTGATTGTCAGCTGTGATCTTCTTGTGACGGATATATTGCTGTGAGATGTGATGGGGTCGTACACATTGCTTGCGGCGGCTGGACGGACGATGCCGGCGATGGCTGAGCTTCGCTGGGCGAGAGTCCGGCTGCTGGTCCGGAGGGCAGGGCGAAGAGCCCGTGTGAAGGAGGAGGACATGATGGGCGGTTGAAAGAGACGAGACGAGATGAGATGAGATGAGGTAGGGTGAGGAGGTGAGATGAGATGAGATGAAGCTCGGCTGAAGAAGCAACCAGCAGCAGCAACAGCAGCAAGCAGATAATGGAGTTGGGGAGACACAAGGCTAAAGGACAAGAAGAGTCTGAAAAAGAAAGGGACGATTTTGAGTGAGAGAGGAAGAGAAAGAGAAAGAGAAATAGTAGGAGCAGCGTCCTCGCCGGCGTCGGGCTTCCCTGTGCCCTTATTCCTTGCTACTCCCAAGGTAAAGTCGTCGGTTCAATGACCCGGTGAAGGAGCTCAAGCCGAGGATAACCATGCCGAAACTCTGGCGGGGCGGCGCAGCTAAAAAACGTGGGGGAATCGAGCCATTGATGGGCTGCCGGGGATTAGCCGAAGAAGGGGGGAGAACCTGCGGAGTGGCTGGTGGGGAATTCTGAGTCTCTGCTGTCACATGCTGGGAGGTACTTGTGTACTTTGAGAAGCTGAACGGAACGTGGAAGATCCCGGGCTCCGTTCGTTCAAGGTCATGTGACCTGCCTCTTTCAGCCCACCTGCAAGATTTGGTGATGGCCTCGAATTGAGTGTGTGAGCGACCAGCATCGCAAGCATCGAAACCGCCAACCAACGAAACAAACAACACCGAAAAGGCCGGCCGCAGCAAACGCCAATCCGCGTTCTGCAAAATCACCACCCTTACAATGGCCGCCTCCCTCTTTCGCACCTTCTTCTCCCCCGCCCGCCAATCCCTCACAGCACTCTCAACACCTTCACCCTCCTCATCAATATCCTCCCGATTCTTCCAGCCTCAACAACTCTCCTCCTCCGCCTCCTCGCCAGCCTCCCCCCTCCGTCTCCTCAGCCGCGCATTCTCGACGACGCCCGCCCCGCAAGCAACCCTCAACCAAGTCCTCCGCGGCATCCGCAAGGGCAAGCGCGCTCGCCACGCCGTCTCCCCCGCCCTCTCCAACACGCATTGCCCCGCGCTCAAGGGCGTGTGTCTCCGTGTCGGCGTCGTGCGGCCCAAGAAGCCCAATTCCGGAGAGCGCAAGACGGCGCGTGTCAAGCTCTCGTCGGGGGCCGTCGTCACGGCGTACATCCCCGGCGAGGGGCACAATATCCAGCAGCACAGCGTGGTGCTGGTGAGGGGCGGCAGGGCGCAGGATTGTCCTGGTGTGCGGTATCATTTGGTTAGAGGAGCTTTGGATCTGGTAAGCTCTTCAATGAAATCGCTCGAAACAAAACCTTGACAGAACGGCTGGACTGACGATATCTTTAGGGCGGTGTTGCGAGCAGGACGACGAGCAGGAGTAAATATGGTACCAAGAAGCCCAAGAAGGCCACCGTGGGTTGAACTGGTGCTGTCACCGCTTGAGAGAGTAGAACCGACACTCGATAAGAACGACATGTTCTTGCTCAACAGTGAATCATGGGAGACTAAAAGATATAGGACGGTCATGTGTAAAATACCATAGAGTTGCAATTGGGACGAGCAGTGTATAATATACTCCAACAAACAACAATTCTGACCGAAGAATCAGCGTTTGAATTTGACACAGAGTCACATCAAGCAGATAGATACCACATCATTTCCGAGTCCACCATACATATATATTTACACAGCAGTCATTGTCCAAATCCTCAAGCCAGACACAGACACAAGACGCCCCTTTATGCCTCCCGCCATGTGACAAAGTGCCATTTCCTTGTTTTTCACTTTTCTTATTTCTCGTAAACCCCTTGGATTCATCCGTTCATGCACATACATTGGATGCGTTGAGGCCTGTCCGCGAAATGCAAGTCGAGAATGCATAAACATGTAAACTCGCCAATCTCGACCATCTCAAATTGATGAGTCGCCTTTTCGTCAAAGCTCTTCGACTTCTCTTAGTCCTGCTGGTTCTCCCAGCCTTCGGGCTTGTCCATGCCGTTCATCTCAAAGAATCGGGATGTGCCTATGACAGAGGCTTGTTAGTCACAAATTTCTGTTGGCACAAAGGTATCCAGAGCGCTTACAAGAGTAGCCCTTCCAATCAAAGTTCTCCTTGGGGTCGCAGTGGCATTTCAGATCCAGTCTCGTCTTCTCGCCCGTGGGGCAGTGGGTAAAGGGCACATGCCAGTAGGCAATGTCGTTGAAGAAGTGAATCTCGCTCCTGTTGAGCATCAGGCCGGCAGCAATGGAGTGGACGGGAGCGTCGCCCCATCGCTCGTAGAAGAAGCCGCCGTCCTTGTCTAGGGACTCGAAAAAGTCAATGTACTGCTTGCTGCGCAGCCACTCCAGGCTGCCAATCTCAAAGTTGGACCACTATTGTCATGTTTGTCATGTTAGCCATCATGTCGCAAGGTGGAAGGCAGACAAAAGAGCATGAAGAAAAAAAAATCAACGGGCAGGGAAGCTTACGAAGTGGCAGTTGTTGTACGTCTCGCCGCCGTCGTCGCTCAGGAAGCGCATCGAGTTGTCGGGGGCAATGTGCTCCGGATGGTTCTTCATAAACTTCTTGGTGCTCTCCCACAGCGTGGCAATCGTGGCCGGGTACTCGTACAGGCTGATGACGAAGCTGTACTTCTTACCCTGCTCAACCATCAGGCGGAAGGGGTCGTAGTGGATGTCGCAGTAGAGCTCGATGGAGGGCTCCACGCGCCAGTAGTATTCGTAGTTCATCATCAGCGGCTGGCGGAAGAAGAAGCCCGACTCGAAGCGGCACATGTGGCGGTAGCTGACCGAGTCGCCGTAGATGATTTTGCGCTCAGCCATGTCCTCGCGCACCTTCTTGGCCTTGTCCTGGTCGATCCAGTCGGGGAACGACCAGTGCTCGGGCGCAATCTCGCCATAATGCGTCTTGCCCGACACCAGGGACGTCGTGACCTTCTTGAAGGTGTTGTCAAACGGCTTGTCGTTGAGGAACACCCAGTCGTAGTTGTACCGTCGGTTGAAGCGATCCTCGACCTGGCGGATCGAGCGTGCAATGTCCCAGACGTCGCTGTTTCGGGCGAGGGTGACAAAGGTGGCGTTCATTCGAGGGCCGGGAGCGATGCCGACGAGGTCGTTGAAGCCTGGATCGTTCGGCGTCAGGGCCAGAGGAAAGTCTTTGGCATCGCCAGTGGCTGGCGGCTTTGGTGTCGTCTTGGTCGAATCCGGAGCTGTGAAGGTGCCCTTGTTGAGATCGACGCCCTCATACTTTGAATTGGAGACAAAGTAAAAGACGAGGATTGTCTATTCTTCTATGTTAGCAACAACTGCATAGGGGACAGAGGTGTCGAGTCTGTAGGGTGACGTACGAAGAAGGCGATTAGTAGATAGCGCACATAGCGCGCATTTGTTGACGCCATGATGGCGACAATTGCCGGGAAGCAGGAAGAAACTGTGGCGAGAGTCGAATTGAGGAAGATGCGAGAGAAGAAATTCTTGCTCTCTTGCGGACGATCAAATAGAGGGAATCAGTCGAAACACAGCAAAAGGGTGATCGACCACGGCGACTGGAATCGTGACAGATGCTGTTAGACGCACATGTCGCTAGATATTATGAGGCCGAAGGGGGGATCGAAGCCGTTGGCTGTGGTGAGACAAGCCAGGGCAACAAGTCGCAGCGATAATGGAGCTTGCGGAGCGGGAGAAGGGGAAGAAAGAGAAGACTCGGAAACGAGAGAGAATGAAAGAAGAGAAGACGAAAAGGAGGAATACAGAGCAGAGGCGGGTATCCGTAGATACGATGGTCGCGGCAAGGTGGAGGGAAAAGGGCAGAAAAAGGATGGCCACCTAGTGAATCCTTTGGGTGGTCTATGCTAGCATTAGCGGGTTCAGCAGCTGCAGGCGATTGCGCCGGCGCACGCAGCATTACGCAGCTGGGCGTTACAGGGCTTGCGTGTGCTGAATCGAGGCCCCTGGAGCAACTGAACCGCAGGGAGGCGACAGTGGCTTGAGGGAACCTTGAACCAACTCCATCCATACCTATACTACTACGGGCAGGCATCCACTGTGCTGGGTCTCCGTATCTTGACAGATTGACCAGGAGGAGCGGGCTCAATTGAACTGGTGTCATGGATTAATTGCCGTGGACGTGGTTCAGCACGTTCCAACAGAATTCGACATCGCTGCCCCTGTCTCCCCGTCTAGACCAGTGGCTTGATGCCTCCCGTCTCAATCCAGCACTGGCCGAGGCCCGCCGGCAGGCTGGGCTGCTTCCGGCTCAGGCCCTGTGCAGGCTTGGGCTCAGGAGACGCAACCTGAAAGCCTTTGGGCAAGCATCCATTATGTATACCTGTGCTTGTACAGTAATTATAATTGCTGGATCACGGCGGTGCGCAAAGGAGATGCAAAGGGGGCTGACAGACGGCACTGGACGAACAAAAGGAACAGGAGAGGCCTCAAGAGTCTCAGATTGCTGGTACGACGAGGAACAAGCGGTAATATGAGGCCTTGCCTTGTGCTCGATTCTGCTTCTGGTATCACAGCCGTCGCACAGATGGCTGGCACGCGATGCATCTCGCCAACCAACTGCAAATGCCAGACAGAGCATCCATCGCCATCGTCACTCTCGCCCAGTCCATGCCGCCCCTTGTTACCGCTAGCGCACTGCTGTTTCGCAGGTCCAGAGCTGATCGTCGCTGCTAGCACGGGCGGGAGTATGTAATCTATAGGTTACAAGAATGTGACTCTTCATGTAGTATGTGGTCAGACGAATGGCTTGCGCCAGCCTCGTATCGGGTCCAACTGGGAACGATAAAGTTGGAAGCAAGAATCGGATGGACCAGAGTGGTTTCAGGCTTCAAGGTCTAGCAGGATAGGATTTCCGCCTGTCTTCTTCCAATCGCCCGGCACTTACGCGGCACTCAAGCCAGGCCGTGACGAGGTGCTACCTCTCGCATACGTAAGTCCATCATCCCCTGTAGCCCGGCCATGTCCCCCCCAGCGCGAGTGAGCCGGGTATCCGATCTCGCCATGTGTGCAAGATTGGATGCTGAATGGCTTTCGGCTGATCGGCCCCCCGACGCAAAAGGCCTTCGAGTCAAACACGTTTCAACAAGTGGCGCTCGTTTGATCATTTCTGGGCTTGTAGACGCTGGTGTTTTCGTCTCGTCATATAAGACAGGAAGCGATGGACCAGCTCGTGGGATACATCGTAGAACAACGTTGACTGGGTGTGGTCTGAGCGGGACAAAGATATTCTATCAATCAGTCCTCAGCATCGTCTGAAGCTTTCCGTGCAATATTAGATGCTTTCTCGAAAATCAATTGGCTATTCCATACAGATCATGCCTACTATAGCCTCATGTTCTCATCAATTGTTTCTTCACGATTTTGGGCACGTCCCTCCTCTGCCCCTCCATGCGCGCGCGAGCACGTGACTCGCTCTCTCGCCGGCTGACTGTTTCCTCCCACATGTGGGGTTTCTCTCTCTCCAAAGGACGTCAGTCTCTCCCTCTCCAGATCCGCACAATTGTCGGGCTCCTCAGCGTCTGGATTCCCTCAGTCTTTCCCTCATCAGCTGCGCCTCCTTGGACAGGCCGTCTTTTGACACAGAGCTCAGCGACTTCGTCTCTTCTTTGGGCTCGGCTTGCTGCTCTCGGCGCTCTTGGACACTCCTCGGCTTCGCGGCAGGAAGAGACACCATGATAGCTTTGTGCGCTTGTCAAGTCCTCGTCAATCCTTTACTATCTTAGCGGTATGTCGCCTTTTCGTTTCGTATCTTGGTTTCTCTGGCATCCAAGCGTCTTTGTGCCTTGGACTGCCGCGGGACGGTATGGGGGAGGTTGGACAGCGAGTGGAAGGAGAGTCTGCGGCCGATATCTCGAGCCTCGTGCCCCTCAGCCTCGCCGAATGGGCAAAGACAACAGATCTCACAGAGAAATGCGGGGCCAAGTTTGAACGTCCATAATCCACCCGCTGCTTGTCCTGAAGGTCAATCTCGACGGAGCTGTTGCTGCTACGGCCGCGGACGGGTCAACAGCTAGCTCCGCAGAGCTGTCCTGTGGCCCTCGCTACACCTCCACTGCCTCCAGCATCTCTTTTCCCATAACATCTTCCCCTATCAGAGCCATCACACTAACATCACGCCTCATAGTACATTAATCATATAATTCCTCGACAAAACATCCAACATGTCTTTCTTCGGCTTCGACACCAGTGGCCGCCACAATGCCGCTGCGCCAGGCTTTTCCCAGCCCCGTGATCCATTCGCCGGCCTCTCTGGCCATCAGGAAGAAGGCGACGCCCTCGACTTCGAAGACACCTACGATGGCCTAGGCGATCAGCTGGACGACGCCGACGACGCTTTCAATGACGATACGTTCGGCGGCGGGGCGTTTGGCGCAGGCGACTCTGCTGCTGGCAAGGTTGGCAAGGACTTTGACTTCTTCGGCCAGACGGCCAAGGTTGCGGATGCCATCGAGGAGGAACATCTTCGCTTCAACCGACTTCAACCTGCCGCGCGGGCCAACGCTTCCCAGGCTCAGGCACCGCCCCAGCCCAGTGGCATATCCCAGCAATATGCGCAGCAGCAATACGCGCAGCAGCAATATTCGCAACAGCAGCCATACTATGGAGAGCCCGTGGCGACGCGGCCTGCTCGCACAGGCTACGAAAAGTACAATGAGCCCGACGCCCTCCCGGATCTGCATGTCGACCAGAGCATCTGGGGCATCGGCCCTCCCAAGGCGGCTGCCCCTGCCCCCAAGCCAGCTCCTCAACCTGCGCCGTCGAGCAGTGTTGGAAGAAAGGTGATGAGCTTGGAAGAGGTTGAGGCTGCCATGCGCGCGCAGGCTAAGCCCTCGCCGCAGCCACCCGTCTCCGAGCTGGCTTCGCATCAGCAAGTCCCTGCTGGCTACCCCTCGGCTCAGCATGCATCTCCTCTCCCTCAGCACGGCCAGGCGCACCCCGTTACCATCCTGCAGCGGCCGCAAGGCTCGCAGGCGAAGGCTTCACCCTCCCCCGCCCCCAAGCTGCCTACCCCTCATGGGCAGCCGGAGCAGTATCATAATCTTCACCAGCAGCCCGCCCACCCGGTTCACCCTGTGCAGATTCTCCAGAATCCGAAGCGGCTCTCATCCGAGGCAGCGCGCGCGGCATCTGGCAGCCAGGAACTGCCCCAGACGGCCGTTTCCGCCGCAAACCTGGCGCAGATGAGCGCTCATCCCCAGCTAGCCCACATGTCCGAGGAGGAAAAGGTGGCGTTTTTGGATCAAGAGACGAAGAGAGCTAAGCGCAACCACAAGATCTGGTTGCTGTCCAAGGACAACGGAGTGATGACTCCTCAAGACAAAAACTTCATCACTCGCATCCAACTGCAGCAGCTCGTCTCTGCCACGGGCAACCCCGTCGAGCAAGGATCCGACGCCTCGCTCTCGGAGGACTTCTATTACCAAGTCTACAGCCACATTCGTGCTGGCCAGCGCCAGAACCCCAGCCAACCCCTGAGCAACTTTGCTCAGACCTATCTCTTCCAGACTGGCGGCCGCCACGGCAACATGCGCCGCCACGGACGACCTGCGGAGAACCACATTCAGCGCATGGAGCAGCAAGTGCAGCGAGCTGTCGAGGCCGCCAAGAACAAGCCGAAGAATCCCCAGCTCGTCATCGCCGGCAGCTTGGGCAAGATTTCCTTTAGTAACGCCAAGACTCCAAAGCCCTTGCTCAACATCAAGCGCGCTGCGGAGAACGAGCCGCATCACCACCGGGCTGGAAGCGGCAAGAAGTTGCCCGCCAGCAGCCTCGACCGTAAGACGATTCTGCGGAATGCCGAGCTGGTTTACGTTACCTTGATGAAGATTGAGGACCACGTCCGAGTCATGCCGCCGCCCGTCACGAACCAGGCCGATCAGGAGCTGCAGGAGAAGCACAAGGAGTGGGCAGCGACCTTGGAGGCCCTCAACGCCCGCCTGTGGCAAGAGCTCAAGGTGCATGAGCCCATCGGAGTCATTGTGCCTCACCCGTTCATTGCCTTCCTGTCGTGTGCCAAGGGAAAGAAGGCCATTCCCCGCATCTTCCCCCACCTGAGCTTTGAGCAGCGCACCACCATCATGACCATGATTGTGTATCACCTCGACCAGCTAGATGTGGTGAATGGTGCGGCGGTGACCAACGACGAGACTGTTCCCAACGCGAGAATGCGAGAGAACATTGATCTGTTCTTGTCGACTGTCATGCCATCTCTGATGCAGTACTTCAACGACACTGGCCTGGATATCGTGGATGGTGTTTTGAATCTGATTGCTACGAACCTCAATGTCGATCTCATCGCCAAGACTAGGGTTGGCGTATCAATGCTCACATTGATTTTGAGCCGCGCCGTGCTCCTTAAGCAGACTGGTGGCGGCACCCCTGAGCAGTGGGAGAAATGGTGAGTCTACCGATTAGATGCCCAGACTCTTTGGCGTGATTTAACTGACTTTTCGTGTGCTGCAGGGATCAAACATACGAAACCTTCTTCAGCAGGCTCGAGATGTCACTGCCCTACATGTTCCCTGGCAGCATTAATACGGGCTCGGACGTCTACGTGTGGCAGCTCCTCGCGGCACTTGGTGTCAGCGCCAGCAACGACCAGCAGACGCGTCTGGTCCTCGCCGTCAAGGATCGTGTCATTGGCACTATTTCTCTGGCGAAGACGCTGCCTCCGACCATGGCGGCGGAGCGCCTCAGCAGCGTCAACCTGTTCTTGCACTCGATTGGCTTGGACGTGGACATGTTGATGGGCCAGTAGCTTGGCCTAATGATGACCTGATATTGGAATGTTTTAAATGTACTCGGCGAAAAGCATAGCAACAAGCAACATACACCTGATGTCTTCGTTGGAAGCTACTGTTGCAATGGGCAAAGCAAGTTGGAAGGATTGGACTAGCCGTGGTTGGTGAGAAAAGGGAAAGGTAATCCGGACGACTTGGAGGGAACTTTGTCGTTTTTGCATTGACATACTACAAGCGAGCTGTGGTGCAGCGAGCGTTGCTAGTGGAAGCGGGTACATGAGTGGGATATCGCCGTTTGATCTTTATCTGGTGTATTACTATCCTCCCATCGGATGAACATGGAGGGAGGAAATGGTAGCAAAAGCGCAGTAGGGGGGTTTAGTACGGAGTGTGGTTCTGGGTGGGTTATTCAGCTTGAATGTCAATATTTTTCAATACGCATGACAAGGCCTTTTTCTACTTTTACTGAGCAGCTGTTCGTCACGATACATGGAAAAAATGCCAAAGACGGATATCTGATATTGCAAAGACACAATTCGCAGATGTCCTTTATGTATATCCAACCCTCTCTAAGCCATGAATAGACGAGCTGCCAGACAGCCATTCCACGATATGAACCCAGTTGACTCCATAAACACCAGGATCCCATGCAAATAACTACACTCTCCAACGCATCCTTTTCTCTCTCCTCACCCTTGAGCTCCTCACGCCGCTTTTGACGACCGCCCGCCCCTCCGAGCAGCCATCGCGGCGGCAGCACCCGCCCTGGGACGCATCGCCCTCGGAGGCTGCCGCTGCTCTTCAGCCGGAGTAGCAGCAGCAGCAGCAGCTTCCGGCTTCTTTTGTTCTGCCGCCGGCGGCTCAGGGACGGGTTGAGGCTTCTTGATGCCGCTGATGGACTCGAGGAACTGCGTGTCGTCCCATTTGTTGCCGAGCGTAGGCACAAGCTCCTCCAGATCGTGATCGGCTTCCGCCTGCTGCTGCTGCTCGCCCGTCGTCGTCGGATCCGCCCTGGGCCTGAGAAACAAACTCTCGTTGTAGACGTCCCAGGCCGTCTCGTCGTTCTCGTCGGTGTAGCGCATCTTGCGCCAGGGCTCCGTCTGGACGGCGCGCAGGCGGTCGGCCATGGTCTCTGTGGAGACGCCGTCGGCGCCGTCGGAGGTGGTCTTGATGGTCATGTGGATGGCGCGGGCGGAGGACGTGGTTGCCGGGGCGCCGTCCTTGTTCGCGGCGGCAGCGGCGGCGGCGGAGGACTGGCGCTCCTGCTGGGTGGCGGCGTCAATGTGGTGGAGTTGGGGGCGGAGGTGGATGAGGTTTGACACGGGGGTGAGATGGAGGTGTTCT
>LFMI01000380.1:62496-74997 GCA_001050175.1 Trichoderma parareesei | reverse complement strand
GTTGGGGGGGGGGGGGAGGATGGTTCTCAAAACGTACTGCCTTGGAAGACGCCGACCATGTACTGCACCTCGTCGGCCTCGGGATACTGCCCGCCCAGCGTCTGCGTGCTGAGCACTTTGCCCTGGCGCACGGCCTCGTTCCAGTCGAGGTCCTCGTCGGCGTCGGCGTCGCCCTTCTTGCGCGGGGCGCGCTGCTGGACGGCGCCGACGCCGAAGCCGCCCGCGAGGCCGTGGCTGCCGCCGCTCTTGACGGCCATGGAGTTTTGCAGGGCGCGGCCCCAGCGGAGGCCCTTTTCGCGGTCGTAGGCGGTGGTGTTGTCGAGGGGCATGTCGACCTCGACCATGCCCGAGTGTTCTTTCAGGCGCAGCTCGGTCGGGGGAGGGCGCGGGGTGTTGTCGGTGCGGTTGGGGTGCTGGAGGACGAGGAGGCGGCGGCCGAGGGGGAGGGCGGGGTTGAGGAAGACTTGGTAGCTGGCGGTGATGGGGTCGTCATCGTCGTCATTGTTGTGAGTGTCGTGAGTGGTGGTGGTGGTGGTGTTGGCGTGGGAGACGGGTTTGGGGGGGTCTTCGTGGACAATGTCCATGAGGTCGGGGTCAAGGTTGGACATGGCTGTGTTGGTTGACGAGAGTGTAGAATAGATGATTGATATCAGGGTCCTGTAGCTTGAATTCCAATTTGATTGACGGGTGAGAGAGGCAGAACGAGAGAGTGTGCTGGAGGTTGAAGATGTGATATGATAAAGTCAGTGGGGTGTATTGGAGAAATTTCAATGCGACAGCTCTTATCGGCGCTTATCGGACCCTTCCATCACACGGCGCCTTAGTAAGGTACCTACTAGCAGTACTAGTATGTACATCTACCCTCGTAGCCTAACTTGGCTTAGCTCAACCTCTTGGTCCCGGGTGAGGTTAAAAATGCTGTGAAGAGTTCTCACACCGAGGGATATGGGTTGAAGCCATCGCCAAACCCTGAATAGTACTAGGTAGTTCAGCGCCTGAGTGAAGTGGAAAACACTCTGGAGTCGATGACGGTGCATCACATTTATGGCGTTTTTGGTGATTTTATGCACACCTGACGGGGCGGTGCTGTAGAGGTCTGCTACTGCTGTTGCTGCTGCTGCATGAGCGTCAAGGTATCACTCTCGTGGTCAAGCTGCCTCGCCTTTTGTTTTTAGTGCTATTGTCAGGTTATGTTTGAGAAAAAGCAATGCACATGAGAGTTTTCAGTCGCGGAGTTGAAATCAGGGTTTCTATCTGGTCACAGCAACATCCATGGATATGTAGGCTACATGTATTGGCGGCTGACTGCTGAACAAGATATACCTGCGTGCCTGTCCGCAACCGAGAGATGTATCGATTCAACACCGACGAGCCAGTGCCCCAATGAACAGCCGAGAGGATTTTGATATTCTTTTGATCAAATGCCATATACTTCGGAGCTGTCCATGCACCAGCCCACATAGGGAATACTAGCAGGCCATCATACTAGGTGCCTATCTGAAGGTGCCGTGCAAGATGCCATTCTTCATCTTTCGCTACGAGACGGACAATTCACAGCGTATACGAAGCCCGACAGAAGAACCATTAGCCATCCGATGTGATGAGGAACTCGAGCCAGGTCCTTGGAATGACAAAATGGCACCAACACGGAGCCGCGGCAGTTTAAGACATTAAACAGCCCACGATGTCTTTTGCTACATTTCTCTCCATCGCATGGTATCCGAGGGGCTAGTAGTACCCAGCCTGCTTGGGACCATGAAATGTGCGAGACAACGGGAGCACTGGGATGTAAATGCTGGTATGCAGGACCTTGGCAGAAGTGACAAGTATTGTTGCATCTGCTGGCTACCTCCCTCTTGGATGCCGTGATAATGGCAGCTGTTCAATAATAAGACAGAATGCTTGTGGTGAATAGCAATGTCAAGCATACTGCAGTCGGCCACACCAACAATTACTCACGCAACGTTGAAGAAGGAGTCGTGCAACCCATCCTTTCATCTATCCATTTACCAAGTGTAGTGTATGACGATCCTACATACCGCTCCTGGCCGTCATCATGACTGTCAACATGCAGCTGTCTCACTTTGTCTTACATCATTTGCGCAATACTCTATTGAAGGATACATGTATAAGAGGAATCTTGTGCCAACCCTCTCCTAACACGTTCAATATGGGCATTGGTCCATCTCAATCTTGACAATATGGGCTGAAGAATCCTCATGGCGCCTTTGCTTGTTCTCATCTTCCACAGGCATCAATCATAGAAGCCCTCGTCTCATACAATGTTGACCACCATGATATTCCCCTACTATCTGCTGGCGGCAACCCTCGTCTCTGCCACGGACCTTCGTCACAACCACAGACATCGTTCAGAGAGCAGCCTACCCCCAAGCCAAGACCCCTTCTACGCCGTCCCAGAGAACATCGCATCCTTCTCCCCCGGCGAAATCATCAACTACAGAGAGCCACCTTCGCGAATCTCTGCCTTTGGATGGACGCCCACCCACATCCACAAAGCCTACCAAATCTCCTACCGAACGACAGACAGCCAGCAGAATGCCACCACAGGCATCCTGACGGCTCTCATCCCCCCCGATGCCGAATACGACAAGATCTTATCCTTGCAGATGGCCGAGGACTCTGCAACAATCGACTGCGGCCCGTCTTACACGATGCAGGTTTCATCCCAGAGCAACCCCATTCTGGCATCCAACACCACCGCGCTCCAGCTCCTCTTCGCAGAAGCAGCCCTCGCCCAGAAATGGATCGTCATAGTTCCCGACCACGAAGGCCCCAGGGGATCCTTCACAGCAAGCAAAGTCACCGGCCACACCGTCCTCGACGGCATCCGCGCCGCAAAGCACTCCAACCACATCACCGGCATCCAACGAAACGCAAAGGTCGGCCTCTGGGGCTATTCGGGGGGAGCCGCTGCCACGCAGATTGCCATCACGATGCAGGGCGCCTACGCCCCTGAGCTGAACATTTCGGGCGTCGCCATGGGCGGCCTTTCGAGCCTGGCGGAAGCAAGCGACATCTTTGGCATCAACAAGGGGCCGAGCGCGGGCTTGATCCCCTCTGCGATGCTCGGTCTGGCGACTCAGCACCCGGAACTTCAAAGGGCTATTGACGAGGCGTTGCAGCCGCAGTTTCGCAATCTATTTTACAGCCCGCTGCATCAGTGTCTGCAGGCCATCACGGTCTTGTTCTTCCACCGGGATGTTCTGGGAATGTTTCGCAACGGTTCGATACCGGGGGTGACGGCGGAGCTTGTCAAAGCCTGGAAGGATGAAAACAACTTTCCGCAAGCAAAGATCAAGGCTCCTCTGTACATCTACCAGAGCATCATTGACCATCTATCGGACATCAACAGGATCGACGCCGAGGTGCGCGACTACTGCCATCAGGGCGTCAGCGTCCACTACGAAAGAGCCAACGCGACGAATCTGAACCATGTCAGATATGGCATCGTCGGCGTGTACAGGGCGATATCCTGGATGCAGGATCGGCTGGATGGGAAGGGGGCGTCTCGTGAGTGTGTCACGCTTACAGATACCACGTCGACGCTTGATCCGCATCTTGCCGCTCTGTTTCCGAAGAATATCTCGGATGCGCTGTTTGCATTGGTCAATGCACTGTAGTTTATCTGGAGCCTTGGTGTATCAATATGTTCTCCATATCATCTCCCCAGTCACCACACTCCATATCTCAAATTGGGTTTCCATAAGCATTAGGACGACATAGTTCGCGTTCTTGGAAAAGGTATAGGAGAGAAACAAATGTTCCCTCTCGACGAATGTGAAACGTCCAAGATAGGTTGCTTGAAGTCCAATGACAATGGGAAATCGTTACTTGTCCTGATAGTACCACGGGTCTTTCCAAACCCCAACAGCTTATATTAATCTCCCTGCCCGAGGCAACCATTTCACACACGATGGCCATAGGCAGAGTACCCCTTAAGGGACTTTGAATCCGGCGAAAATGCATATTGAGTTGCCCCCAGACCAAAGCTTCGAAAAGTACGGACTCTTATCCCAGTTGTCGTGTCCCGGATATGGATGTCGCTATTATATACCACCGCCACGCGTGTGAGATCGGCGGAGCAGATGAGCTTTTGGAACGGAAAGTGGCTTGGACCATCATGAGCCCCAGAGCTCCAAAATGTGCGTTCAGACAAATCATAGACCCCAACGGCCTTGGAACGTGCCACAGCTAAAGCCCTCATGCCGTTGAGCCAACGCAGCCCTCTGGTGAAGTTTGGCCAACCCCAACGCAGCTGGTGTTGCATCTGGCCCGTGGCTGTATCCCATATCATGACAGTTTGTGCGTCTCCTTCAGCTCTATAGTTCAAGGTGAAGCTTGCAGCGATGAGCCCACCGTCGGGAGAGAAATTGGCGAACAAGAAATTCTCGACATTGTTTGCCTGGAATGTCAACATCTTCTCTCTGCTGTCCAAATCCCAGATTGCAACCGCTCTTTTATCTGCCATAGCAACCAGCTTAGAGTCGGATGCAAAGGTGGCCATCCATGGATTGAGGGGGAAACGGTCGGTCAACTTCATCTTCCTCATGCCCCCTGTCGCGCCCGAATTGCGCATGATTATCCCACCAGAAGCCAAGAACTTGGCGTTGTTCGACCACCGTAACTCTCCCTCGCCCTACCTGCCTCGCAGCGTCTTTTTCTCAACAGTTCTCTCAACAAGGTCGCAGATCTGAACTCCATCTCTCGTACGTGACGCTACAAGCCTCCCATCGTCCGAAACCGAGGCATTGCGCCAGTCAAGGTGCAGGTCATGGATGCTGCTTACACTGATCAGGACCCCAGAAACTGCATCCCAGGAACAAACCAGGCGCTCCGTGAAGGTGAGAATGCGTCCCGAACAAGCTCTTTCAGACCAACATCACCGTTGTTCTGGCTGTAGGCTTCGGAGGGCGAGGACTCTGAGAGAATATGACGGCGCTCCCCCGCCGATGAAGAGGGCAATCATGTTTTGGTCGAAGACGAGGTTGGTGAGATAAGGTAGATGGAAGAGTTTGTATCTGATTATCGCGGTATCTGAGAGTTGGATGACGTTGAGTGTGTTGAGTCTCTTGCAGCGTTGGAATGGGCAGGAGGTGGAGAGAACCAAGCCTTCCATTGACTGTTCACTACTTAACCCTACCAGAGCCTTTCTACCTTACCTTGGTAGTAGTACATGTACATGTAGCCTTCAAAGCTGCTTATAGGCTAAGGCATTAAATAGGTATATAGGAATTTGTAGAAGAAGAAGGTCAGTCTACTGTATATCTCTCTACTAGATCAGGTGCTCGTGCCAGGGGGATATCCAAGGCATGGGGGAGCCTGAGCTGTCTACTCTACCTACCTACTAATTAGGTAGCGGTTGTGTTAAAAATTGAATTGAGCCGTCGTTGGCTTGTTGTCCGTGGGGTTGGCTTACATCATACAGATCTGTCCCCGATATTTGCTCGTCTAGATCCATCGCCCACTTGCTTCACGACTTCATCTTATAAATCACCTTGCTGCCTCTCGTTCAATCGCACTTTCTGCTGTCTCTTTACCAGATCAAGTCGTCAGAATGATGTCCACACGCATGTTTCGTCCGGCTTCGTCCGTTGCCCGGCAAGGCGTTGCATCACAGCGGCTCTTCCACGCCAGCCGCCCTGCCTTTGCAGTCCACCATGTCAAGACGTGAGCTGCATCTCCTTGCAAATTGATACCACTTCACATGCTGATACCTTACTTTGGGTGCTTCAAGTGCCGAAGAGTTCAAAAAGGTTGTCAAGGACCAAAACACAGTCATTGTCGACTGTTTCGCAACATGGTGCGGGCCATGCAAGGCCATCGCTCCCATCCTGGAAAAGTCTGTCTACCCAACAATGAAGAATCCTAAATCTCCATTAACTGTCAGGTCAAGGGCATCTGAGGACGCAGAGTTCAAGGACAAGGTCCACTTTGTCAAGTTTGACGTGGACGAGCTGCCCGAGCTGAGCCAGGAGCTGGGCATCCGCGCCATGCCCACATTTCTCTTCTACAAGAACGGCAGCAAGGTCGACGAGATGATTGGCGCGAACCCGCCTGTTTTGCTACAGACACTGAGGAAGCACAAGGCTTAGGGGAATGTAGTTGCCAGGAAGTGATGACGAGGTCGGGGACATGGTGTGTAAGATAAGTATGGCGTATATGTCATGTTAGATCTTGTAGATAAATTTTCATTACCCTCAGGTAGTCAGAGCTCTTGTTAGCACTCTGACTCAGTACAAAGATCTTGGTGGTAAAGCATTCCGATATTGTATATTTGGCCGTGTCGCGGTGTTGTGTCTGTTCCCCCCAGCCGCATCGTCATGATGAAGCAGCACCGAACGAATCCCAAAGATAGCCTTTGTGTGATTCACCTGTATGAAAATCAAGTCTTTGAAGCCTTGCGGAAGCTGATCAGAGGATTGACTGCAATTTGTAGCGATGCAATCAGCCTTACGTCTGCCGAAAGAAGAACTCGTTTGCTGCTGCAGTAGGACGACTGTGTAAGCCGCACGAGGCAGCGCAGTGTATAATCGATCACGGAAGACTTGGAGTCTGTTTACATGGATATATCAACAACTGAACTTCCACTTTACAGACTGCATCAAAGAGATTCAAGACTTTCCCAGTCATTACAAATCATGAATAATAAGCAAAACATGAACAATGAAATCCATTTTCCGCATCATACGCGACAATAATCGACAGGTGCTCTGTTGCTTGTAGGGTGGCGTCACGTGATGAGAGTTTCTGCGGCAACCTTGTCCGTATTTACATGCCACTTCTTTGGATCTTTGGAACCCCCACGACAGACGAACCATTTCCGTATCGCCAGTGTTTTCCACAATCCGCACATCGACAGCGCAAGTGCGCGCTGCATCCTCCAGAATGGCGTATAACCCTCGAGTGAGCATCATACCGGCCTCGCAGCAACAGTCACGGTCCAGGAAAAAGGAGGAAGAGGCCGACGCGTTCATGCGCCTGCCGGACCGCGAAATCGTGGGCTGCATCACCGACATTGGCATCAACTTCACCATCGCCGACCTGCAGAAGCCGAATCCCGCGCACGTACAGCAGATATTCGAGTGGTTTGCCGAGCTTCTTCTCAATGCGACGCGCGAGACGGTCGAGCCGGCGATGCGCGCCGCCGCAGAGGATGTTTGCGGCGAGTTTGCAGACGTCATTTCGCCCGACACGCGCAACCTGATGGGCTTCTTCGTATCGCTGAGGCGGTTGTTGGTGGAATGCGGCATCCAGGACTTCAGCTTCAACGACCTCTACAAGCCGACATACGAGCGCCTGGTCAAGATCTTTAGCTATCTGATCAACTTTGTGCGGTTCCGAGAATCCCAGACGAGCGTCATTGACGAGCACTATAACAAGGCTGAGTCGATCAAGACGCGGATCCAGACGCTGTACGCGGAGAATCAGGAGCACGAGAGCAGGCTAGAGGACATGAAGAACAACCGGCAGGCGATGGAGGCACAGGTGCGAGAAAAGACGATGCGAAACGAAGAGCTGAAACGACGACTGCTCGAGCTCAGGCGGAACCAAGAAAAGGTGGCGGCGCGACTGGAGGAGGCGAAGCAGAAGAAGGGCGAGTTGACGACCGTGCTGGAGCAAAAGACGCAGGAGAAGATTACACTCAAGCAGGAGAGCGCCAAGCTGCGGCCATATGTGCTTCAGAGCCCATCGGCCCTCCAGCAGAATCTGACCGAGTTACGGGACATTCTCAACAATGACAAGACGCGCATCGATTCCTTGGACCGGCGGGCACGAGCGCTTCAGACGTCGGCAGATTCGTTTGCCGTTGTAGCAACGGACGTCACATCCTGCATCAAGGTCCTGGAAGAAATTGCGATGGAGATGGCGAAAGAGGAGGAAGAACTGGCCAAGAACACGAAGCAGCGCGAGGCACTCTCGGAAAGAGGAAACAATGCGCGCGAGGTAGAGAGAGCCGAGCAAATGCTCAAACGACAGCTTGCCAAATGGATGGAGCGGACGGAGAAGCTTCGCGAGCAGAGCAACCAAAAGGCGCAAGACGCCAAGGAGAAGATGCACGAGCTGCGGGCAACGCACAAGCGGCTGACGGAGGAGCTCACGGACAAGGGCAAGGAGATGGAGATTCGACGAGTGCGGATTGAGCAAACGGAGAAGAAGGTATGCATGAGTCTTGGCCCGTGTCGATATATGAAGGGCTACTAACGGCTAGCAGATGCTTGATCTGAAGGAAAACATTGAGAATGAAGTCCATGCGGCGTACGACGAGTACCTCAAAATGGAGGCTCACATCAAGCTATACATTACCGAGATGGAGCAAACAATTGGCTAACCGGAGACTCATCTAATACTTTGCTTACAAGGTACTCTTCGGTTGTATATATCTGGAATGCGGCAACGACATGGGAAAGGGCTGCCAGGCGCATATTGATGGAGATACCACGGATTGGCGTTGGGGTTGGGAGGCTTGACATGCATCTTTGTTTCAAATGTGGGATGGGTATTGCTCGAGCATGACTGTGGGCTATGGGAAATGATTACTATCTGATTTTACTCAAGATATTTGTGCCCTTTCTCTATCTTCTTGCCTTGTAAATTCGAACCAGCGACTGAGCACCGCTCTTATGGGAACCGTCCGCCCACTGTATTCACCATTGCTATTCACACCACTGCCACTCAGAATGGGTGTTTTTTCGTCCAAAAACTCATCCAAAGTCGTAAGCCCATTTGCCCCTCTAGGCTCAGCTATGGCAGCTCTGAAGGAGTTTCTGGCAGCCGCCTCGATAAAGTACGCAGCCGTGGTGCCAATGCCCTGGGCAGACCACTCGGTCCCATCACGGTGAAGCTCGAGGAAGCCATATGCGAGCAACAACGGTGTGCCCGTAGGACATCGTGGGTCGGACTTGTCCGGGTCTGACGATGGAGGAGGCGGGATCTGGGAGTCGGAGGCGGAGAATGTGCCTAGGTAAGCACGGAGATGCGTCGTGCTGGGGACGAAGAGCAGACGGATGTGGCGCGAGACGGCGGTTTGGAGGAGGGATCTGCGTTCGAGGGGATGGAGAGCGGATGAAACATTGGCAGCTTGTTCTTTTTCGTCTTGTTGATTTTGCTCGGCTGCTTCTTGATGCAAGGAGAGATGCTGGAGTGTAATGTCTTCGACGAGGCCCTGGATGAATGTCTCTTTGGGCCAGCCGATGAGGATTGTGGTTGGGTATCTGTGGTGGGCGATGATGTACTGGAGGAGTTCGGAGGGTGTAGCTGGTGAGAGGATGATGGGATTTGGCGGTGACATTGTATGAGTAGATTTGTGTTTTTTTCGAAATAGTGAGAGCCGTTGAGAGATTGTTGTCGTGTAAGTGTTCGATCTTATATGGTGACATGCTTGGCCGCTATGGTGATGTACAGGATACCATCACTCTGGAGGTGTAGCCTGGAGCTATACAAGCATCTTGATGTAAATTGAGTAACGACAAACTTGAAGGCTATGATGATACTGGGTAACTCTTGATCTGAGTTGGCGTTTCAGTCCATTATTGTAAAGACTGCCCAAATTTGCCAGACAATGCAATCGTCTAAAACAGAACCAGCAGCATGGAGTTGTAGTGAGGTGACACTAGACCGCAACTGGACAGAAGCTGTTGCACCACCAACTTCGCACGTCATCTCCTCTGCACGCCAAACAGCACAGAGCCCATACATAATACCTAGGTACCCAGTAGATACACCATCAACCCTCCTCGCCCAACCCGCCAGCTCGCTCCTCACAGCTTCAGCAACAAGCTTCCCCAAAGGGCCTTTTCCCTCTCGCCAGGCCCGGCCAGAGACAATGGAGTCAATATCGAGAATCTCTGGCCTCCTGGAGGCTGGTGAGCATCCTCAAAAGCCCCGCGCCTCTGCTCTTTGACCTTCTATTGCTTGATCTGAATGAAGCTGACCTGCTTTTGCGCCAAACTCCAGCCAGAGAACTCACCCTCGATGCCGCCCAGGCGACGCGCGGCGTCCGCACAACCTCCAAGACGCTGGACCGCAACCAGATGCGCAAGCTGCTCGACAGCCGCAACGACCGCGAGGTGCTCGAGGGACTGCGGCGTGTCATAGCTGTGCGTTTCTTCCGCCTTGTCATGCTGCTTTACGAACCGTACCAGCTCTAACATGCTCTCGCTGCTGCAGATGATGTACCGCAACCATAAGACGCTCCCCTTCTTCTCCTCCGTCGTCAAAAACGTCGCCTCGCCCAACTTTGAAATCAAGAAGCTCGTCTACATCTACCTCATCCACCATGCCGAGCAGGAGCCCGACCTCGCCCTGCTCTCCATCAACACCATCCAAAAGTCGCTCTCCGATACGAACCCCCAAGTCCGAGCCCTCGCGCTCAAGACCATGTCGGGCATCCGCGTGCCCGTCATCAGCCAGATCGTGTCGCTTGCCATCAAGAAGGGCGTCGCGGACATGAGCCCCCTGGTGCGCAAGGCCGCGGCTCTTGCGATTCCCAAGTGCTATCGCCTGGATCCGAGCCAGTCGCCTCAACTGCTGGAATATCTGGCCACGCTGCTGGGTGATAAGCAGTACTATGTCGCTGGCGCGGCTGTGTCGGCGTTTGTGGAGGTTTGCCCCGATAGGATCGATATGATACACAAGCATTATCGTGGTCTGATCAAGAAGGTCGTGGACATGGACGAATGGAGCCAGCTGGCCACACTCAAGCTAATGACATACTATGCCCGGAGGTGCTTCCCACGGCGAACTCAGCCAACTGCAGAAACTGACGCCCCTCAGGCGCAGACGCAGACGCAGACCACCATGGATGACTTTTACGGAGAAGCAAGCGCATCCAAACCCACCACGCAATCGACCTCTCTGGATCCTGACCTGACTCTGCTATTGAACGGAATCAAGCCTCTGCTGCAGAGCCGGAATTCAGGCGTCGTCGTGGCCGTCACAAGGTGTTATATGGACGTCGGCACACCAGAATACGTCAAGCTCGCCATAGGGCCTTTGGTCGCCCTGCTGAGAGGGGCTCAGGACATTCAGCAGATAGCATTGTATAACATTGTGTCTGTGTGTCTTGTGCGTCCGCTCGACTTTGTCAAGTATGCAAGCCATTTCCTGGTCAGGGCAACGGATACCGCACCCATCTGGGAGCTGAAGCTCGAAGTGCTGGCGCTCATCTTCCCCCACAGCCCGGTTCACGTCAAGAGCCTTATTCTGAAAGAGCTGGAACACTTTTCTCAGGGCTCTAACAAGGCTCTTGTGCGCGAAGCTGTCCGAGCCATCGGCCGTTGCGCGCAAGCAGATGCCGCCACGGCTCCAAGGTGTCTGAAACTGCTCCTGAGCCAGATTACAAGCCTGGACGGAACGCTGGCTGCAGAGTCGCTGACGGTCATCCGGCACCTCATTCAGCAAGACGCGGAGGCTCACGCAGGGACAGTCGTGCGCCTGGCCAAGAACCTTGACTCGGCGACTGACCCTCAGGCGAGAGCAACCATCATCTGGCTGGTGGGCGAGTTTTCCGGCCTAAACGGCGAGGACAACATTGCCCCAGACGTTTTCCGAATCCTTCTCAAGGATTTTGCGAGCGAATCCGAGGCGGCGAAGCGCCAGATACTGCTTCTCGGAGCAAAAGTCTACCTACATCACCTTAACCGCAAGAGCGAAGGCGAGAAAAACAGAGCAGGAGAGGAAGACCCTACCGTGGAAGAAGAGAAGCACCCCATTGAAAGATTGTGGGACTACGTGCTGCTTCTGGTGCGGTACGACGTGTCCTTTGATCTGCGAGACCGAGCCCGCATGTATCGTGCCGTGCTCTCCGTGCCGCAGCTCGCCACGCTGATGCTCCTCGCGCCGAAGCCAGCTCCCCAAGCCCCGAGCCCCTCTGAGTCGAGAAAGGGGCTCCTCTTGGGCTCTTCGACGCTGGTCCTCGCCGGGGGTGGCGGGCTGCACGGTCTTAGGGGGTACGAGACGTTGCCAGACTGGGTCGAGCCCGGCAAGGAGCCTGATCCGCGGCTGCGCGAGCCGGAAAGAGACGCTGCGACGGCACGATACAATAGCGATAGGCCGGCGGCGGCGGCGGCTGATAAGCTCGATGAGGTGGTGCGGTCGGCGCCTGCTGGCAAGTCGAACGGGCTTGGAGAGGGTTTGAGGACGAAGACGCTGGATGACTGGCTTGCTGAGGAGGAAGAGGAGGAAGAGTCTGAGGAGGAGGAATCGAGTGAAGAGGAAGAGAGCGAGGAGGAGGAGGAGGATGATGATAGTAGTGATGAGGATGATGAGGAAGAGGACGATAGTGACGATGACGGCGAGACGGATAGATTGGTCAAGTCGTAATGTTTAGGAGGGAGGATATTTTTGCACATATATGGATAAAAATCATTGGAAGCGAGACTTGTTTTCATTCTCGCTAATTAAATGTGTGTTACAAGTTGAATATAATCTATCAATAGGCGGAATCTAATCATCTGCTGGCCACTCAATCAGCCATGTCCT
>LFMI01000380.1:51562-62420 GCA_001050175.1 Trichoderma parareesei | reverse complement strand
GGGGGGGGGGGGGGGGGGGGGGGGGATAAGAAAGGGATCAAAAATTGTAACGCCATCTAAACCAAGATGCAACAAGGCCGACATGCATAAATCCGTTCAACATCTCTCTGCTTCTCATTTCTTTTCTTTTCCTCCAGTTCTTATGCATTCTTTTCACAGCTCGTCACTATCGTCGTCACATCCATCTTCTTCATACGTACAAAGACAAAAAGAGAAAGAAAAAAAAAAGCTCAACTTCTTCCTTAAGAATCAAGCATCCGTGCGAATACCCTCAGTAGACGACCCCCCCTGCATCTTAATCTCCTCACCATGCCCGTCGGCAGCGGCCCCAGCAGCCCGGATCTTCTGGCGGTCCCGACGCATGGCGGGGAAGAAGATGCCCGGGTGGAAGACAGTAAGCAGGAAGCTGGCGATGAAGACGAGGGTGGCGTCGAGGACGAGGAAGCTGGCCTGGTCTTGCATGATTTCGTTGCCCCAGCCGCCGGCCATTTCAGCGATACTTTTGCCCAAATTTGTCAGCTTGTTCTCATATATCTATGGTACTTCTCTCCTTGTGGTTGGTTGAGAGGGGTGAAAAAAAAAGGGAAAGGGGTGAGTTTGAAAAGGGGGCTAGATGAGAGAGAGGGAAAAAAACACATACCGGTAGATGCATCGGATCAGAATGACAAAGAAAGCAGTAGAAATGGCATAGCGAAACTTTTTAAAGTTGCCATCATGCCAGAGCCTCCAGCCATCCGTGCTCTGCGCCTCGGGACGAGCCAGCCACCTCCTCACCCGGACATAGTAGTCCACGCTGAGGGCGCCAAAGACGACGAGCACGACGACCTGCAGCGAGACGCCGGCAATGATTGCCCTGTTGCCGCTCTCCTGCAGCTTGCGATTGGTCTTGCCGCCCGCGGCCGCGATGCCGCCGCCAATGGCCTGGACGATGAGGCAGCTGAGGTCGGCGGGCAAGAAGATGATGGGGTACCAGCGGGGCTGGATGCGGGAGGCGGAGGCGTTGATGTTGATGGCGACGTGCTTGAGGGTGAGGTAGATGGAGACGCAGATGAAGGTGGGCGCCAGGATGATAGCGCAGATCTGGAGCTGAAAGGCGCCGTCGTTCCAGGGGTTGGAGTGTAGCTGGATACGGCCGATGTAGCCTATGAAGGTGTAAGCATATATATATCGAGGTCATGTATGAAATGCAGACGTGAGATGGAGATGAGATGGAGATGAAATGTGAATATCTGATGAGTAGGTACATACCGAGCATTTCCAGCAAAAGGCCAATGGAAAGGCCAATGGCATATGTGTACGTCTTCTTCCAAATTCCCAGCACCAGAGAAGCCACGGTCAAGAGGCCAAAGACAATGGCAAAGAAGATACCGGACCCGAGATTCGGATAGTAGCCCAGGACCGTGGCCTCGACCGGGCACAGGGCCGACACCTCCGTGCAATCTTGCGGCATTGCGTCGGATGTGAAAAATTGCCTCCTCTCCCTCTCTCTCTTTCTCTCTTGTTATCCCAAACGGAAGGGCCTCTTTTTCAGATAGTTGTTGGCTTATGACACAATGTTTCTTTCGCCTGTCCTACTTCACACACAGTGCCTGGAATCCTTTCGCCCCTGGATGGATCTCGTCGTCGGGTTTCGGAGTCCGGAAGCTTCGGTCCTGGTAAGTTGTAAGACTGTTGTGCACCAGAAGGAAGCAAGCAACAATTGCTGTCTAGAGACAGAAAGGCTGACAAACAGCAAACACAACACTTAAATGACAAGGCTGAAGTTCAAGAAGAAAAGAGAAAAAATGGAAAGACGCAAGCGACTGGGAGGGAGGGAGGGACGGGCTTCAGCGAATATAAGTCGCATCCTAAACATGGAGTTCAGCAAAACCCCGAACTCCCAGCCAGCAAAAAAACGACCCGACTCCATCCAAGCAAGCTAATCAAGGCGCGAAAGGGCGAGAAAAAAAGGCTTGGCAACTCCTTCGATTCATATCCTTGCGGGCTGCAAATCGTCAGCATCTTGGCCCCAACGCTAAGATCGACGTGCAATTCGCCCATTTGCTACTGCTTCTCCTCCCCTCTCCCCCCCCTTTGCACAGCCCAGTCTGTCTGTCTGTTCGTATCGTCTTCGTGTGTTTCATCTGCATGGCAGCGTTGCCTTGTTCCGACGGGGGTGTGGAAAGAGCCGCATAACCTTATCTGCTTGAAGATACATATCGCTGGCTCGGTGGTTGGAGGGTGTCTTGTGTCTGCAGTCGCATCGAGATTGTGCTCCGATCGTCAGGTTGCCTCCGATGCTGTCGTGACGAAATCTCTTCACAACATAACACCCAACATCATCCACCAGTTAGTTCTCTGTAATAACAGAAGACTTCGCCCGTCCCTGTCAGCATCTTGTCGGGTGATGCCTAATCCCATGCCGCCATCCAGTCCAACTGGCCTCAACAGCCAACCAAGCCGCAGCCGCTGCCGTGCCGCAGAGAAAAGCAAACGCCACCTCCGGCCTCATCAGCGAATCCACAGGGCGCAAGAGGGCGAGGGAATACGCGTACTTGGTAAAACGAGCCGCCTCCGTGTCATGTTTAGCAGCTCGGTTGCTGCATGAATCTGGGCTTTTGCGAGGGTTTGGGGAAATCCGCAGGAGTTCGGGTTCGGCGTAACTCTACAGCCCACCTGTGATAAGTAGTACCGAGTGGGTGCGAGGTGACTAAGCCGGCCGTTGTCCTACGGACTTTGTATCGATGGGAGCGAGTAGTTGTACGCGTACCTTTTGTGTGAATACGGGCGAGTAATACGCGTAGCCGTAATTCTTCTATACATGTACAACTACGCTGCTCTCCCAAGAATACGAGAGTGATGGGAGTCGCATTTTTTCATATTGATGGCAGTGTCTAATGCGGCTTTGTTTTGTGCTTTGAAACTTGGACGCTGTTGTCAATTTGTCAGGATGCCCATTGAATTCATCGGCTGACGATTCAATAACAGCAACGCAACAACGTTACGATCCTCTCGGCGCCGACATCTAGCAAGCCATCACCTACCTACCTCTCATGCAGCTCTACAACTATCAAGTCCGACCGAGATCCGGTCAAAGAGATGAAAGCACTGGCCAATCTGTGCTGAACTCGGCAACTCATTCCACCAGCCTTCAAGCATAAGACAAAGCCCACCGAAAGCAATCAGGTTCATTAGTTCTATCGTGATCCTTTATCCTTACTCCTCCTTTCCCCCAAGAAATCTATACACCACCGAAAAATCCCGATCCTTGCAGTCCTCCCTCTGCGCCGCCTTGTCATACATGTCAAACGCCAGCTTGCCCAGCTCCGTCCTCGCCTGCGCCGCCTCGGCCGCCACCAGCGCCAGCCTCAGGTCCTTGCGCATGAGCGAGATGCCGAACCCGCCGCGGTAGTCGCGGCTCGCCGGCGCCGTCTCGACGACGCCCTTGACGGGGTTGTTGACCTCGCTGGGCCAGCACCGGCCGGTGCTCACGTTGAGCACGTTGGCCAGCGTCTTGGGGTCCAGGCCGCACCGGATGCCCAGGTTCATGGCCTCGGCCGTGGCGATATTGTTGAGCGCCAGCAGGTAGTTGTTGGCCAGCTTGGCCGACAGCCCCGCCCCCTGGGCGCCGCAGTGCAGCACCTTGCGGCCCATGAGCAGCAGCGTCGGCTCGACGCGAGGGAGGATGTGGGCATCGGCGCCCAGCATGAAGGTCAGCGTGCCGGCGGTGGCGCCCACGACGCCGCCGGACATGGGGGCGTCGACGAAGGTGCCCTGCCCGGCGTCGGACACGGACTGGGCGACTTGGCGCGAGGTGGTCGGGTCGATTGTTGAGCAGTCGATGAAGATGCGGTCCTTTTTGGGGAGGGAGTCTGTGAGGATGGATTCGTAGACGCCGCGGACGTGGTGTGGTTCTGGTAGGCAGGTAACGACGGTGTCCTGTACACGTTATCAGAATGCGTCTCAGCTGAAGCATGTAAGTATGAATGGTAAGTGTGTTAAGGGATGCCATCTTGAGGATCGGCCTCCTATATCAAATAGCCAGGCCACCGTTCCAATTGAAGCTCAACATCATGAAAAGATATCCAAGATGACAATCCGGTAATCAGGGTTGAGAGTCGCGGTTACGACAGTCATAGCTCCTTCATCACTTACAGCATCCTTGGAAGCATCATGCGCACTCGCCGCAAGTTCCACCGCAGCGCCGTCAGACTTGGCCTTCATCTCGGCCGAAAGGCCCTCCATGGCCGTCGGGTTGACGTCAAAGATGGCCACCTTGTCCGAGGGCTTGAGCTTGGACTGCAGGTTCTTTGCCATTTGGTAGCCCTGTAGCCACTGTCAGACACAAGTAACACTTTTTTTTCATCATGGCGACGTGAGAGTTGAGATGAGAGCTTTACCATTTGGCCGAGACCGATAAAGGCATAGTTGTCGAGCCGCCTCTGCGTGCTGGCGAAGCCTCTCCGGAACACCAGGCTTCCTAACCGTGCGACTGGTACTCTCATCTTGAAGATCAGAAACAATCTCCCCAGGTCTCGCAACACGGGCAATTTCAATGGCAAATCACAGAGAGAGAACAATTGAAATGAGGGAAAGAAAAGGGAGCCGGAAGCTGTTTACCGGCAAGACAACACACGCACACACTCACGCACACACACATACACGAATGGCCGAGGCCATCCGAGACCCGAAGACGGTTGCCAAGTGTGGGGGTGGATTCTCTTCCCCGCGAAAGCCGCACATTGCCGGTGCCAGCCATTTCCGGGGGAGGAGGGTTACAAGGAGGTAGTAGTGGTACTGGGGTGGTACGGGGTGCGCAGGTGACCGTTGCCGCTGGGGTGCATGTCGTCCGCAGGTACTCGTAGAATTGCGACACCGGAGATGGGGAGCTTGAAGCTGCTTCATGTTTGTGAGGCGGGTGACAAGCCACAACACCAGGAGTTGTGTAGGTATCACGATGCACAGGCGTCGAATTGCATTTGAGCATACCTCCGTACTGAGTGCGTGTTCATCGTTCTGTATGAAATCAAACTACGGCATTGGACAGTTTACCCTGAAAGGAGATGTTTTCGGCAGTGTGTTTGCATGAGCGGGAGCAAAACGCAATGTCCCTGCTGACTTTCATCCCGTAAAGAGATTCGCAACCTAGCATCCGTCATTCAACTACCCGACAATCGTAACTATTTCGAGATGATTGAATGCAAGAAACCATCATGCCAGTCACCTACAGAGCTGGCATCCATGAAATCTGCGACCTGATAGCAGGCCACCGCCGCCTTGTACATATTCACCCCAGGGTAGCACACGCCGTCACACAAAGTGCAGCACTTGATGTGAGATTCTTTCACTGTCATTCAAAATTCCGTATTACACAACCCCCCCAGCATCTCATACCATCCCTCTTCTCTTCTCCCACATACCCTCCATGAAACTCCGGGTAGGGCATCGCCCACCGCCTTCGACCAAAAAAAAACCTGTCCGAGGTTGTTTCAGGCAACAAGACAAATCCAATCGTCCAACCTCTCTTCTCTCACAGCTCAGAGGCTTACGCCGCACAAGGCCATTCAGCAAGCAATCTTCCAACCACCCCCTCCTCCCTTCTTCTTCTTCGTCTTCATCTTCTCCTTTCATTCCGCCTTCCACTGTTTATACGCAGATGTAAGTCTGCCAAAATCGTGGTCCCCGCCACAAATGATCCCTGAACCATCCACAGGACTCCAATGGGCAACAGGTGAAGTCGGGTTTGCAGCGAGAGTCATAAAGGAACATAGAACAGGGTGCAGTATGTCCAACAGAAAAGGAACTCTCGCACACGCGATTCAGAAAGAGAGAGGAGGAGAAGATGGAATGGGAAGACGCATGTTTGCGGGTTGGGAGCTCCACCACCTCCCTATGTTGTAAAGGAAATGAAAAGAGGAAATAAAGAGATAATCACAGATTAAAGATGACGGAAAAAGAAAACAAGGAAGAAGAGAGCGAAGAAAAGGAATACAAGGAAATGAAACAAGAAGAAGAAACACAAGAGAGAAAAAAAGCCAAAAACCGCGCCATCCCAGTCCTCATTCAGCCGCCATAAAGATCAACAGATTTTACGCAACACAAAACATGATACGCGGCTGCAGCCTCGGTATATCGTTTATAGCAAGTTTGCGAGCCACGGCACAAGTGCTCTGCAAGCAACCAGTCAGCATCTTCATCGAAGCGCAAAAGGGAAAAGGAAGGACACATACCCGACTGCGACTGTGGCGCCAATGCCAAACAGGGCCCTCTTCTGTATCCTGCCCTTGCGCACTTCCACCTCCGTCTTGACCTTCTTTGAGCGCGGCGCGTCGCCGGTCTTGTCGTCTCCCTCGGCAGCCTCGTCGTCCTCGTCGTCGGCGGCCTTCCGTTTGCTCTTCGCGGGAGCCTTGCCCTGAGTGGTCTCTGCCTCGGCATCCTCGTCGGCCTTTTCCGCCGCCTCCTTGTCCTTCTGCACCATGGACTTGGCGGCGTCCATCATCTCGGCAATCTCCTCGGCGGAGGGCGGCTGGCCCGCCGTGAAAGGGATATGAGCCGGGACATCTGCCTTGCCGGAACCCTCAGCCTTGTCCCTGCTCTCAAAGGTAATAGCGGGCTCAAATTCCGACGACGTCAAGAGGCCCTCCGCCGCCTCTCCCTTGGTCTCGCCGGTGGTTTCTGCATCTGCACTCGGCGTCGTCTCTGCAGCCTCAGCCTTGGATCTGGTGGTGCGCTTTCGGGGAGACGCAGGTGCGCGCCTCGTAGCGCTCTTGGTAGGGCTGGCCGAGCGGTGGCTGCGGCCGCTGCGGGTGGTCGTAGTGGCCGAAGGCGACAACTGCGGACCGGCCTTGAGGCGGTCGAACTTGGGCGGCGCGGTGATGTGCTTGGGCGAGGCATCCGCGGGCTGGGTGGTGGAGATCTTGGAGGGGTCGAGCAGGGCCTGGATCCAGATGCTGATGTTGTACTCCTCCGCCAGGGCGAGGGCCGCTTCCGGGGGGATCCAGATGTTGCCGGCCGTCTCCTCGGGGCTCGTGGTAGGCTGGGCCTTGATGAACCTGCGCTCGGCCTCCTCCTCAGCGGCCGAGGCGTAGGGGAACGTGGCCTTGAACATGCCCGTCGCGGAGATGTAGCCGTCAAAGCTGCGGCGCATCAAGAAGTAGCTGTTGGGGCTGGACTTGAAGATGCCGGACACGATGCCCTTGGGCAACGGCGCGCGCAGGTGTGCGTAATCGAAGAAGCCCAGGGCGTCGGCCTCGGCCTCCTCGTTGCCGACCATCTTGGGCGTCAGCTTGGTCTGGCCGAGGCGACGGCGCGACACCAGCTCCGAGTCTGCATCGTCGCGCGTCAGTGCTTGGATTCCGAGGGAGGGGCGCAATTGGCGACGAGGGAGCGCGCGGAACAAGACGGTGGGAGATGACGTTTTGTTTACACACAAACGGAGCGCAGGGGGGAAACAGCCAACTTACAAGGAGGAATATCCTCAACCAGCAGCGGGTTCCGCTTGGCCGGCAGCGTTCTTCCTGCGGCGGGGGCCATTGTGTGTTTCTGCAAGGCCACGGATACGGCGTAACGGTTGTCGCGGCGCAAATGCGTGTCGAGGGAGGCGGTCGAAGCTACAGAAGCAACTCCTTACAGGCGACTAAGAGTGCAATGCAAGACAACGAGGCGCGCGAGAGTCAGACCGTGCCTGCGATTGAAGCCCTGCGGTCAGCCTTGGAGCGCAGCCTTGCGACGGAGATGCGCGCACGAACGAAGTGCAACGTACAAAAAGTCCCAAAAAAGCGACGGTTCCCAAGATCTCGTCCTGGGCAATGGCGGCGCGTCGGGCGAAAGAGAAAAAAAAAACAGGGCCAATGCACCCGGGTTCAATCAGAAGCAGACGGACGAGGCGGTTTCGACCGGGACGCGGCTGAAGCGACGGGCCTTGACGAGGGCAAGTCGCAGCAGACGAGTGGCCTGGGGGGGTTGGTTTGCTGAGATTGAGGGCTACTGGCAGATGGAAAAGGGTGAAGAGAAAGGTGCCCTCGCGATGGTGGGCGAAGAGTCGCGCAAATTGCTGGGAGCGCCTGAATGCGGCCTGGTCTCTCCGCAGCCTGTGGGCTCTTTGAGGTCTGGTGCTAAGGCATGCCAGCCGGGAGTACAGGCACTGTGAGCTGCGTGCATGTACAGGATACCGCGTTTCCGGGGAGGGTGCGTGGGCTCTAGTGCCGTTTTGGGGCTGGGTTCGGTGCCCTTTTGGTGCCGCACGGCGCGGTTGGGGTGCAGAGGGGCGGCGGCGGATGACCAACCGAAGCACGCTGCAGCCACGGGCGCAAGTACCGGGTACCTCGGGGGCGCTGCAGTGCGTGTAGGGGTCCTGGAGGGTTCCAGGTTCCCTGGGATTTATGGGGGTCTATCGCTGAGAACACGGTAGCGTCCCGGCCAGCGCCCAACAGAATGAGCAGAACGAACCCGTTGCAGCTCTTGTGGTTGCCGCTAGTAACTCGAGCAGCTGCCGAATCCAAACAGGCCCCCCTGTTCAACTTCTTTGACAAAGAGGAGAGATGTCTCTGTTGACATGAATGAGCAGAGCCTCTGCCATGTCGCAGCATGACTCAGCAGCCGTACCCTCTAACGGTCGGCGCTGGCTGTATTACTCCGTACATGTACTCGACTTGGCATCAGTTCAGCTGCTGTATGTACCTTATGTACCTCATGTGTTACTCCGATGTTGTCTGAGCACAACCAAGAAACTATGGAAAAAAGGCATTGCTCCTCCACAGCTTGAGCAGTCTCAACAATGTTTGCTCGCAGCCCCTCACAAGCACCCGTATTGTCTGTCCATCTGTCCAAAGCCCCCCCTCCCACTGCCCGGCAACCAAGGCCATGTAAACAGTCCGGCCTACGACTAACACGGGCCGTTACTCTGGTACCGCTAATTTCACAGGCGCAATAGCGTGCCCTTGGTGTACCGCGCTAGTGCCTGGCAATAACAGCACCAGATCCAATGGGCGCCCCCATCACTTGACCTTTGACAGCCAAGCCAAGCCAGGACCTGGACTGCCCGGATTGGAATTGGTGCAGTGCAGTCCAGGGCATGGCAAGGCATGGCATGGCGTCGTCCCGTCCTTGTCCTCCTCTTTTACCCCTTTGCACCGCAACCCTCCCCTGAAGCCTGGACCACTCCCAGCAGCCGTGCCCCCTCTGCCCAATCACCGCCCGCCCTCCGCCCGCCCCCCACCAGCAGCCCGCTGCCCCTCCATGGCTTGGTTCTGCCTCTATCCCGCCTTCTGACCACTTGACCGACTTGGCTGGGCCATTGCTTTCCTCTCCTTTTGAACCCCATCCCGATCAGCAAGCTGTGAATAGCATCGTCCAAAAACTTCCCTTTGGCTTCCCTTTTCTTTTCGCCTTCTCCTTTGTTGTCTTCTTCTTCTTCTCTTGCTCTCTTGTCCGGCGCATCTTCGAGCCTCTTCACCACATCAAAATGGCCTCCCACGATGACGAAACCATGCCCGAGGAGACTCAGGGCTACAAGCTCTCCCAGCCCAAGCAGAGCATAGCCGAGTACCACCAGATGGGTAGGTGCTGAACAGCTGCTGCCAGAAGCTGCGATGGCGAAGACGGAGGGCAGAAGACGTGAAGGGGGGTTGCTCTGGATCAGCTTGTTCTGTTGATGATGGCCGTGAAAGAACCGCTCAGAATATCCGTTTCCAACGCGGATATGGTCCACAAGCGGCGGGGGGCCTCCTGTCTGGGCGAAACATCAGCTGCTTGACCGAGAGCGCCTTCACGTCTCTCCATCTTCTTCGATTCTATGCCATTCATTCTCTTCAGAGGCAGTTTCCTTTCAGCTTGCTAACCCTTATACACCAACCCAGACGCCGGAGATGAGTCCCTCCAGCGGTACAAGCAGTCCCTCGGCCTCGGCGGCGGCAAGGACCTCTCCGATCCCAACGACCCCCGCGTCTGCATCATCCTGTCCCTGACCATGGACTCCCCCGGCCGCGACCCCGTCACCATCGACCTCTCCTCCGCCGGCAGCGAGACCACGCTCAAGGACAAGCCCTTCAAGATCAAGGAGGGCGCCAAGTTCACCATGAGCGCCGAGTTCAAGGTCCAGCACGAGATCCTCAGCGGCCTGCACTACGTCCAGGTCGTCAAGCGCAAGGGCGTCCGCGTCTCCAAGGACTCAGAGATGATTGTTAGTGGAAACAGCTCCCGGCGGCGGCGTCAAATTGTTTAGGGGGGATCAAAGAGTTACTAATGGTTTATATAGGGAAGCTATGCTCCCAACACCGACAAGCAGCCCACTTATGTCAAGAAGTGTAAGTATCCAATTTCAAGCCATGGCAGATGAGGTGGGAGATTGATGAACTTTTGGCTGACAACAACCCCGCAGTCCAAGAGGAGGAGGCTCCCTCCGGCATGCTCGCCCGAGGCCACTACAACGCCATCTCGAGCTTCGTCGACGACGACAAGAAGAAGCACCTCGAATTTGAGTGGAGTTTCGATATCAGCAAGGATTGGTAGCGGGCAATTGATTTTTGCAATTGCGAAAAGCGTCTGCAAGCGGTGTTCCCACCCCCCCTTTTTATGTTTACTCTTTGTTGTTTCCCCCCCATTCTCTTTTTGCATTCGTCTTATTATGCCACTCCCCCTTTACCTACCTCTTGCCATATTATGAGATATGAAGATATCTGATTTATAAATGAAAAAAATACAACCTCGAATTGTGGGATACAAAACAGCGTGGTTCTCCCTTGATGGAAGCAAAACGTAGCATTGAAATTTGAGCAATTACACGGGAATGGATGGACGCAGAACGATATATTATAAACGTTCTAGCATACTAGGCTCGCAGTTCTATATGATGATGAAGCTCTGCGCAAACTGCTCGCAT
>LFMI01000380.1:33447-51490 GCA_001050175.1 Trichoderma parareesei | reverse complement strand
CCCCCCCCCTGGCTCCCCTTTCCTCTCTTTCTCTTTCCATCGCTCTGTTATAAAAAGTAGTCGGGCAATGAGTTTCCGTCCGCCGTCTTCTCCATGCCTTGCTGCATATCCTTATGCTGGTCATTCTCCGGCGCCGCCGCAAAGACGTTGAAGAATCTCTCGCCCTGCGTATTCACCTCAAGCACGCTGGCCATGTTTCCGCACCGGTAGCAGTAGTTGGGGGCGCTCCAGACGGTGCTCAGGCGGTCGTCGTAGAGCACCTGGTAGCCCTCTTGGCAGAGCTGGTGGGCGCGCAATATGTGCGACATGTTGTTGACGGCGAGGAACTTCTTAACGACCTGCGCGCCAAAGGTGTAGCCCGCGCCACGCGGGGAGAGGGAGAACTCGTCTCGATCAGGGTCGGGGTCGGACCAGACGAGGTCGGCCATGGGGCCTTCGTGGGGGATTTCGCGGAAGCGGTCTATGATTTTGATTTGGTCGATGGAGTGGATCGAGGGCGAGAGGCCTGCGATTCCAGACACGGTGAGTTACTGTACTAAGGTAGAAACCCTTGAAGAGGTGAGTGGACCTACCTCCGTGGACGCAAAAGATTTGGTTGTCGATGACGACGCTCAGGGTCAAAAAGTCAAACATGTCGGTAAAGTAGTGCCACACGTTGGCGTTGCCGTACTTGCGGGAGCACTCGGTGTAGAAGCCGTACGACTGCGTGACGCCGCGCGACTCGTGGTTGCCGCGGATCAGGTGCACGCGCTCGGGGTATCGCAGCTTGAGGCAGACGAGCAGAGATATCGTCTCGACGCTGAACATGCCACGATCGACATAGTCGCCTGTTCACGATGTTGTCAGCGCCACAGCGTCTATACAAGAAGTCCCCCTCCAACACCCCAGGGCCTACTGCTGGTATTGCCACACACAGAGAGAGAAAAAGAAGAAGAAGAAGAAGAGAAAGAAGAAGAAGACGGACCTAGGAAGAGGTAGTTTGTGTCTGGGCAGTAGCCGCCGATTCGGAATATCTCAATGAGGTCGTAGAACTGGCCGTGGATGTCGCCGACGACGGTGATGGGCGCCTTGACATGGACCACGTTGCTCTCGCGCATGAGCAGCTCCTTGGTTTTGGCGCAGACGGCCTCGATGACGGATTCGGCCAGGAGCTCTTTCTTGTAGAGGCGCGAGATGCACTCGTCGAGATCGACGGAGGCTGAGATTGTGTTAGTCTGGCTGTCTGGCTGCTCAAGTTGATCGACGCTCTTTTGTGGCGTCCTCTTGTCCTCCCCTCCTCCTACTCTTCCTCTTCCCACATGTGCCCTTCCAAGACAAGCAGTGACTCACCTGGTAGCGACGGCATGGCGCTCCCCTACAGAGCGCAAAGTCTCTCTGCTGAGATAGTAGTTATGATGAAGCGGATGGTCGCACAGGCTGCACGTCCATGGACAGGTTCATCCAGGTAAGAGTCTGCGGGCAATGGTGTTTGGAGGGGCCGTGGCTGGATGCACCAACATGGTCGAGGGGCCCCGATGGCCTTTGAAATCCGGCTGGTCTTTTGTCCTCTCACATGCAACGAGCCTCCAGCCTCCAGCCCGAGACGAGGGACGGGAGAATAGAAGGGGAAAAAGAAGAAGAAGAAGAGATTCCAAGGGCGGCGACTTGATGGCGATGGCGATGTGAATGTGGCCACAAAAGCAGCCTGGCTGGTCCTGAACGGGACTCGTTCGCGGCAAGGCGACGGAGTGCAGGTTTCTGGGGATCCGCTAAAACTCGTCTACCTAGGTAGGTTAGCCTCAGTTGCTGAAATTGCATCAGGGCCTCGAGTCGCTGGCCAGATAGCGAGGTGGGCATCGTTACAGGGCCCGGCAGCGTGGGTTGGCGCTGCTCCCGCCGCTATTAGCGCGCCAACACCGTTCTGTACCTAGGTACCTAGGTTCATGCTGGGAACAACTGCAGGTGGACATCACGGAAGTTGAGTCGTTACGGTACGGTACTTGAGAGGCGGGCGAATCTTGGAGAGACAGTCAAGTATCTTATCGTGTGCCTCGTGTCGGGTGTGGTACCTACCTTTAAGTGCCAAAGTGCCTTATAGATCATCCACGGACTGGAGCGCGGCAGACACTCATGGCGCAAGGGACACTTACAAGATACAGCTGAGACACCTCGTCATCTCCGTACAACTCATAGAGGATACCGGCATCACTCAACTCTTCCTTTCGCCCTCTCTCTTTAATCTATCTAGTACAGGCATTTTCCCATAGAGTCCCGCCATGTCTCTCGCCTAAACAAAGACGGCCGCCTCGTTTCGTAGCACTGGCGATTCGTGCAATGCAGGCCGACGGACCTTGTGCAACTTCCAGCAACTCCAGCCACAAGCCTCTAGCCGACACACGACGACAGACCAACCGATCCTGAGAATTGACCGCTACTGCTGCCTCTCCCGGAGCAAGTCCAGCCGACTCTTGATTCAAGGTTCAGCACCTTGACGAACCACACAAGCTGCAGGTGCTCTTGCTCTGAATCAGATGCCTCCTGCTGGTGAGGATTTGCGAAGTATTCGACACTGTAAGGGAACCTTCAGCCACTGTCCGAGAAAGTAACGCTGCACACCGCCACAGAGCCCAAGGTATCAACTGAGAGCTGGAGCCTTTAAACGCATAGCACAGAACAGTGGCTGTTGACTTCTTCCCTCTCAACTGTTCGCTCTCAGAGCTCTCTTAACCTGTCTCTCACTTCGCCACGTACATATATCGTCTTCTACCCATGCGCGCCCTCCCGCGGCCTTTGAATCGACCCTGAGCGCACCAAAAGCCTCATCACCGTCTCTCATCGTCGTCCATCTCGAGAGACCTTAGCGACGGCTAAATCCCGGAGCGCAGCTGAGACAGACTGCTACACTCTGGTGGCCTGTGCGCAGCCTCACGTGGCAGCTGATCGAACGCGACTTGCACTCAAACCGTTTGCCCAGTTGACGAACCGGCCGCTCCAGCGCTTCACTCTAGAGCTCATGATTCACGAATTCCCTCGCCTCGTTCGCCTTGTCCAGGATCCCCAGACTCCCGATCTGGCGCTTGAGACATCGGTTCGGATCGATCGAAACGGCCTGGGGCGGGGGTTCAGCTCAGTTCAGTTCAGTTTGTAAAGGGGGCTCATCGCCTGTAGGCCGTCTTATCCAGCAGCAAAGGTAGGCCTCATCCTCATCTGCCTCCTGTGCAATGTGACGAGGCACTGATGTGGATTTGACGCTCAAGGCGACGAGGGCCCTGTCTCATTTCTTAGCTCGTCTTTTCCCTGACTGCCCTTGGCCTTGAGAAGAAAAAGTGATACTCGTCATCCTCCCTTGTTTCCATATCCTCGCTCACTTACCAGCGAACAACTGCCTCAACCACAGCCCGCGCCACCTTTCTCCTCACTTCCTCACAGTCCGAACCACTTCCCGCCCTCCAGTCAACATCACCAGAGGAATGGCTGAGTCTTCAAATGGCCAAACGAGGCCAGCTGACGACTCGCCCTGCTACAACTGTGGCAACAGAGGCCACTGGACTGTTGCTTGTCCGGAGCCGATAAGACAGACTCCTGCGTAAGCTCTTTCCCTATGCTTCCTCTTCATCCTCACTGCCCCAGCCCCGATGATGCTTGGACCTCTCGTCTTTGTTTCCAGTTCTCTAACGCACGAGGTGCTTTAGTGGCCTCGCAAACGCCTGGAGAAACGCTCCAGCTGCTGGACATGCCGGCCAAGGGAACAATCGGCATCATGGAAACCAAAAGAGACCAAACAGGGGGCCCATCATCACAAAATATGCGCCTCCTCCCCCTCCCCCTCCACCACCTCCTCAGCCGTCTCTGGGCCATGGCGCAGCTTCCTATCCGCCCCTAGCTGGACCATCATATCGGCAGCCAGGGCCACAGTTTCCGAACCCTTACCCCCATTACCAGCCGGGTCCGCACTACCCAACCGGCTATGGTCCTCCTCAGTATCCGTCGACGCAGTATGCCCAGCCGCCCTACGGTACAGCTCCTCCTCCAGTACCAGTAGGCTATCCACCTCATCCTCAAGGCCCATCGGCACCAGGAGCACCACCTGGGGCAACACCTGCGTCATATCCACCTCCCTATGCTTCATATCCGCCTCCTGGGCCGTCTAGCACGCCCTGCTACCCGCCTCCAGCGGCGTACGCACCGCCATACCCGCAGCAACCGTACGCACCTGCACCAGTTCCTTACCCCGTTCACTCCGGGCCTGCGCACTATCATCCTTCCTCCAAGCCTCCGCATGCAGCTCAGCCCCATCGTCCCCCTTCCAAGCCTCCGCATGCTGCTCAAACCCATCATTCTCCAGCCGCGTCGAGTCAAGCCCTTGTTCACTCTCTTCCGCCAAAGCCTCCTCGAAGCATTCATGCGCAACAGGATGCGCATCATGACAATAGGAACAAACGAAAACACGACCGTCACGGCAAACACCGTGATAGACGCAGAGACCAAGGCTCCCGCCATCGCTCTTCCAACCAGAAGACGCAGAACAAGGCGAATCGCTCAAACCGCTCGAATCGTTCCAATCCTTCTGGCTCAGCTGCTAGATCTTCACAGAAGCAATCGGCCTTGGTCAACGCAGAAAGCACCAAAGGCGGTACCCCTTTGCCAACAAGTGACCCAGAGCAAAATGCCCGTGCCGAGTCCCAATCTTCCAACCCAGGCTTCCAGCAAGATCCTACTGAGTCAAACGACATGGAGGAATCCCGGCACCAGGATGATCAGTCTAATGATGGAAGGCCTGACGATGAATCGCATACAGCCGATGAGGTATGTAGACATTTATCTCAACGGCGACCATGGATTAGTAGCAATTTTGGTGGAACAGTCTGCTAAGTAGCTTGTGTTATAGTCTACCCACTCTTTCGGTAGCGACGAAGCTGGAGACCGTGAGAAGCCGCCTCAGGATGACGAGGCATCGTCAATAGGGGATGGCGAACAACATGTACACCGCCCCCAGGTTCATGAAGACGCCGCTTCGACTCCTGGCAGCATCACTCCTGCCCTATCTCAGCTCAATGGAAAGCACAAGCGCCGAGACAACGAGTCGGAAGATGAACGCCGGCTCAAAAAATCAAGATCTACATCATCGTTCACGAACGGCACAGGCGCTGCAGTTGGAAATCGCACAGAAGCACAATCTACCACCGAGCTGGAAGCCCAGGATGGCGAGGAGCAAGCTGTGCAAGACGACGACGTTACTCTCCCCCCTCTGGATCGTCCATCTCGGTCGCGGTCAAAAGAGCGGCATCAGAGGCCAAAATCTAGGAATTCGTCGGTCTCTAGTCGATCATCCGACTTGAATTCCCTGGAAGCCGAGCTTTTGGGGCGACCGGCCAGGCAAAGATCTCCTGCCGATAGCGGCGTCCATCAACGGCAAGATCGTTTCGCATTGCCTAAGACGCAACGCCGCCGCCAACAGAATGTGGATTCGGCTTACAGGTAAGGACAAGGAGCTCCCCTTTTCGATCTGGGATTGTGAAGTGCCTAACACGTGGTTAGTCGCCGTTGGTGATGTTTGCGATCCTCCTCACATTTTTTCTCTGGCTCTCACGCCGCCGCTAAAGTTTCTATCCCCCGTTTTTATCAACTCTTTATGAATCGGCTCTTTTCAACGCCAGTGCCGTTAGAGGCCCTGTCACGCGTGAGGGCACGTTGACTTCAGCCTTTCTCTTCGCGAGAGCTTCTCTCTCTCAAGGTGCTCTCCCTTTCCTTTGTCATTCCTTATCTGCATGAACATTGTGGATTTCCCCGTCAGAACACCTGACATTGGCATATTGCCGGTAATTGTTCTTGTTAGTCTCACGGCCAGCAAGGGCTCTTTTGCATTAGCGGCGTTTCGTTAGATTTCACGAGGTATGCGTGAAAAGCCTTGAAATGATTCTCTTGATATTGCTACCTGGAGGTACTGCACAGCTTGGATGCTTAGCCGTAACCTTGATATTTCCTTGAATCCAATGAGGGGCATAGCACCCACTTGAACACCATTGATGGTCTTCCGACTTCATTTCCCGTCTTTCAAATCTTTTCTGCACACTTTGGGTTCATCCGTGAGGTGCTAGTTCTACTTTTCCGTTGCAATTCTCTGTTTGGCTATGCAGGCTGGTCTGAACACTGATAAGGCCAATTTCCTGTCTTTCGCACATTCAGTCGTAACTATGCAGACTCCGACCCAGAGTAGAAACAAACAGAATGCCAAAGATGAACATTTTCCGGGCTATTCGATGAGCTGATCACATGCGCATATCTTGCTCTATTGAAGCCTCAGACTTGATTGGCTGAATGAGATGCTTGAGCAACGATATCGGACCCCTGGAGAACATGATCCGGAGAGGGGAAGCTGAACCAGAGTTGCAGTGAGGACTTGGTGATTATTGATGCAGGATTCCTTTCAGGCTTGCTCGTGTCGTCACACCGGCGCAGCGGTGTCTTTGCTCCAAGTTTGATCACGCCTTGGAGCATGTGATCATCAAAGGCTGATGTCGACATCAACATCGCCAGCTACTGGGTGTCCATTTGAAAAGGGCAATTCAGGGCTCATGCAGGACATGTCGGAGGAAAGACGCAAACGGAAAGGCCCAAAGAGCAGTTAATTATAGAACCAATAACAACAATGGAAACTCCATCCGCTAATGCCAGCTTCTGCAGGGCGCCTGCGTGCTGTCAAGCCGCCGTTGATCAAATGATTCAGGCTGGGCGTGCAGGTTTTTTGCTTTGGCAAGGATTGGAGAATTGGAAGCCCAGAGTTCAAGGGTGCAGTTTTAGCGTGGGCGGGAAGAGGGACTAGAGGGTGCAGTAGCTCCCGCTTGTGCAGCAGCAAGTGGCAAGCATCTGAATGGCCTGGTGTGTTCTCATATGTGCTTGGGTTGGGAGGGTCAAAGTAGGAGGGATAGGTAATACAGGGTGTGTTGTATTGCTATTGACCATGGACCCTGCATGTGTGTGTGCGAATTGTGAAGGCGTCGCTTTACCAGTATCTAATGAGTCACAGTATCTAATGATACGGCATTGAAGAATGGATGTATTAGAGGCTTGTCATGCCGAGATTGATGCTATTACGTGTATACTGCTCTACCTCGACAGTGTCTGGATGCTTCTCTAGATGAATAGCGGAAATTGGAAATTGTAGCAAGGCATTGTAAACGTTCCCAAAGCTCTCCTCAAAGCAAAGACTCCGCTAGATACTAAACAATAGATGAAAGAGGAAATGAAGCTGAACAAAAGAAGAAGAAAAAACAGCAAGAATTAGTAATAGTACATGTACGAATTATCATCGGCAAGTGCCAAAACATGGAAGGGGGAAGGAGCAGCCTTAGCTAATCGACATCAAAGCTGGCAACTTGAAGAGAAGCTCAAGCAGCAGAAAGCTACACTATCAAGGCATCAAAGCCCATGCTCTTCAGCCCCTGCAGCCAGTTGATGCCAGCGTCGTCGTCAGCGCCTTGACAAGCATCCTGCATCTCCCAAGCAGCCTTGAGCAGCTCAATGGCGGTAAACAGATACCCCCAGGGGCACGTCTCCCAGATGCCCAGCAGCCGCTTCATGGTCCACGTCCGCTTCTCTGCATCGCGAGTCTCGGCCCCGGCGATAAAGGTAGGCCAGGACGTGGCCTTGTAGTACGGGTCCTCGATGCTGATCTGGCCCAGATTCTCCAGGATGTCGCCCACCAGGAACTCTGTGTCGACGGGACGGACTGCTCGTGCGAGGGGCAAGGCCTGCAAAATGTACAAACACGCAGCAGATCGGTGAGCCGATGCGATGTGGATGCGACTCTCAATGTCCTGCACTCGCGGGTTCTGCCGAAGCTTGTCTGCCCAAGCCGGGATGTCAAACGCAAGCGCCTGGTCAATCAGGGCAAGGGCCTCGTCCGCGGCAGTCAACGACCAGTCAGTGCAGGGCGTCTCGTACGAGAGCTTGGATGCTTCCAGGATGATGTGGAGGATCTCTGGAGGACAAGAGAGATAGCTATTGACCTCGACGCGCTTCATGACCGGCAGCAGTTCGAATGCATAGCGAGCAATGTTGGCGGCAAGGCTGCCCGACGCAAGCGTGGATCCTAGAATGTGGTATCTGCAGGTTGGCGGAGCAAGGAGGTCAGTTTGTGTCACACAGCACAGGGTTTGAGCCGCAGTCTTGCTTCGCCGAGAGCATTTGCTTTGCGGTGAGACATGAGGCGACAGCACTCACATGAAACAATCAGCCACCACGCAGTCTCGAAGCATCCGGCTTGCCTCGCTTCCATTGCTTCCCGGCCTTAGCAAGGCCAGGATGCTGCTGGCGCCTTCCAGATGAGCCCTCCATCCTTTTGTGTCGTTCTTCTCCAAGTCTATCAGATCAAACTTGATGAAGAAGTGCATGGCGGCAAGGACGACTTCGCTTCCTCCAGGATCCAACGTATCGAGCACCTCTTGCAGGTGGCCCATGGCCTTTTGCTTCGCCGTCAACGCATCGATAAGAGCTTGCCGGGAAACGAGATCCTTTGACCGCAGCTGGGCAAGGTAGCCTCCCGGGTCTGTGAGCCCCGTCGGAATCGCGGTGATGGGACGGAAGATGTTGGACCAGTGGATCGCAGAAGTGGCAATCAGGATCTGGAGCAACAGAGGATGCTTATTAGTCAAGGGGATGAGGTCTCTGAAAGGGTTTGCTCCCGGCTCATCGCGAGCCACCAAGTCTTTGCAGACACGATCGGCAACTGATGATGTGTTAGCAAGCCCAACTCGCCTTTCTCGCACTCTTAGCCTTGGCTTCCCCAGGATGGACGGTCTCTTACAGTGCGCTAGATAGTATCTTGAGTTGCGATCAAGGTCTTGGAAGAGAGGATCTGTCAGGCCGCCCAGCGCCGCTGGCCTCAAGACTTCCTGGACTGGGCTTGAGGCTGGATCTTGCAATGGTTCCGAGGCACCCGACGCCAACCCGTTGCCTCCATGGTCATTCAATGGCGGCGAGAGGCGACGAACTGGCGCCTTCTGAGCTCCGCCAGCGCCAGATTTGCCTTCCCCGGCAGCTGCATCATGCGTCAGGCTACTCGGGCCCGTATCGGGACGACGGCTAGGAGCGATCTCCAGGAAGGGCGGAAAGTAGCTGGTTGTGGTTGAAGAGAAGGCGGAGCCAGCACTGGAACTCAGGGGGCCACCAAGCGGTGTCCGGCGACTTGATGACGGCTTCAAAATCCCACGAGAGTCAATCGTCTGCTGCCAGACGAAGACCTTGCCGTACCCAAGGCACTCCTGCCCTGAGACCGCACATTTGTGGCACGTCGGCCACGAGCGATCGCAGCGCAGTCGTCGACGGCGGCAGTTGTGACACGGCTTGCCGTTGCTTGGCATATAAGCCGAGCTTTTGTGCGATGCGGTTGACCGAAGCTGTCGGTTGATTTCAGGCTATTCTTCTGATCCAGAACTGTCGGCCTGCTGCGTCCCTCACTCGCGTCCTTGTCGGTCTAGCAACGGTCTACTAGTGACGCGCAACAAGGCCGGCAAACGAGAGCAGCAGCAGCAGAGAGTCGATCACAGCTAGGCGGGTCTCTGTCGCGCCTCAAGCAGTATGAGCACGGCGAGAATCTGGGACCTTTCTCCTGAGCTTAGTGGTCTCCCCGTTACGGCGGTAAGAGCTCAGCGCACGTGAAGGAGTAGCGCCAAACCCGCCGGAGACGACGCCTAGAAAGCTCCATGATGGCGAGTGCCCATCACGAAAACCAGACCAGACGTGATGTGGCACGCCAGCGAAGCCAGCCAGTCGTGATGCAGCGGGCAAAGCGTGCCGGCCCACCGTCGATTATCCATGACAACTAGCAGCAGCATAATCTCAATATCGAAACCCCCCTCCCCCCTTTACAACTGCCTACCAACCACTCCGGGGACACGCCACCGCCCCAATCGCACAAAGTCTAGACGGTCATACAAGAGACAAGCTTTCTCATTACGTCGCAAGCGCGCCTAAATGGGAAAGCTCTTGACATTCTTTGCGTCCGATGCACGGCGACCGCTAGGCGGGACCTGCAGACCCGGCAAGCGTTGGAGGACGCCCCCCTGGTCCTAGGTCCCGAAGCTTGTTCATCTGGTCTGCCGGATCTTGTCCATCCAGAGGTCACACAAGCGCCCAATGCGGAAATCGGTTTGCCCATGGTGCAGTGATAGTAGTACCTGATTCTCGGAAGCGGGCTGGGACTGAGGCATTGCATGAGGGAGCAAATGCAACGGTGCTTGGCGTTCTTTTCCCCAACCCCTAGGTTCCCTCCCGGTTCTTCCATCCCTTCTACAGCCGCTCGGGCGGGATCGAGCGGATTGCCGGTTCCTGAGTGGCTCAAGCCAAACGTCTTACATCATTACCAGCACATTCCCGGCAAACTCTCTCGCCTTCCACTAGGACTTAAGGTTGGAAACGATCTTCGATCAGACGGCGGAAGCGAGGGAAGAACAACGGCGTTTCCGCTCTCTTCCCTTTTCTCCTACGAAGATTGAGATTAAGCAACAGAGAGCTCAGAATCGGTGTCCATCAAGTATTACCGGACGGACGCATCCCTACTTGGCGCCAACCACCACCACCCCTGCGGAATAGTCACGATGCCTTCAGGAATTAGCTCTCGAGCCCCAGTTGGGCGCTGCCACTACCGGGATTACACCAGCCCAATTATTATATCTCCACCACTGCGCAAGCTCTCTAGATTCTGGAACGAGGTCCATGACACATGGAATCCTTGTCCCGACTTCTATGGCCTGCTCTATCGAGAAGAAAAAAACGTGGGCAGCAGTTTCTGATGTGGCTCCTTTCAAGCCCTCAGTCGGGTTGCCTTCCGGCGAGGACCGTGTGGAGCCCCCCCTTGTCAGATATCTCGAGTGCAGTTGCAACGAACCTCCCTAGATGGGAAATCTCTAGACAGCTTCTGCGTTTCTTGCCGCTGTGGCTGGAGAACGTGATGGAGGTGCATAGGGTTTCAGGGCTCGTTAATCGACGGGGAGGAGTACGAGAACCGACAACGGAATGCTCACTGTGAGACTGTTCACACCATGAAACCTCCCGGCAGATGACGAGGGCGCATAGCTATGGCGTATGATCTAGCAGCACGAATCAGGGTGTGAAAATTCTCCTCTGAGGCGGTCCGTGTCCGTTGTGATGGCGAGAACATTATAAAAGATAGAATGATGGCACTGGCCCAGAGCTTGGGATGCTGCTGTCATCGTTAGTCAACCGGGGTTTCCCTGAAGAGCTCTTGATCGTCTCTTGGTCTCCATTTGTTGTGAGAGTTGTTCTCTTGCGTTGCAGCTGCCTTGCATAACCGCAATGTTGGCAAAGGACGACAAGCCTGGCCAGGGTGCCACAGTCCTCGTCACGGACAGGGACGATGAGCTTTCTCAGACTGTCGAGGAGATCGATGTTGAGAAGCTTGGAAGACAGCGTCCTGCAGCCTTCTCTTCTACCTTCAAAGAGGTTGCCTTTGTCATCTGCATCCTGGGCTCCCTTTCTATGGCGGTGGGTCTCCTCTTCATATGCTGACACGCGAGACACTCCATTCCTCGCATCTTGGGGGGGCACTTGCACATGCTCGCGTTGGCGATCGGTATACTATGGGCATATAAGAGCGTGACTGACTTTGTGCCATTTAGGACTTCATCATTAGCGGCTTCCAGGTCGTTTTGCCCAACTTGATCGAGCCACTGGACATCGCCCCTGAAGCTCAAACATGGCCTTCGAGCGTCCTGACGCTGGCTGCAGGCGCATTCCTGTTTCCCCTCGGGCGCCTGGCGGACATGTACGGAGGATACCTCCTCTTCAACGGAGGCGTGGTGTGGTGTTCGGTGTGGTCCATCATTGGTGGCTTCACACGCAACTTCATCATGCTCGTCATTTGCCGTGCCATGCTGGGCCTGGGTGCTGCGGCGTTTCTTCCTGCCGGTATTTCTTTGCTTGGCCGGATCTACCGACCAGGTCCACGAAAGAACATTGTCTTCAGTCTCTACGGCGCGCTTGCACCGCTGGGCTTCTTTGCCGGCATCATCGTCGGCGGCATGGCTCAGGACTTGCTGTCCTGGCGGTGGTTCTTCTGGCTTGGTGGCATCATATCTGCCGTCTTTGCTCTCGGAACCATTTTGACTGCTCCCCGTGATTATGAAGAGGCGCGCAAGATGAACGTCAAGATGGACTGGTGGGGAGTGTTTACGACCGTGCCTGGTTTGATGCTGCTTATTTATGCATTGACCGACAGTGCCAACGCTCCGAATGGATGGGCCTCACCTCAGATTCTGGTGACGCTTATTCTCGGCCTCATCTTTCTTGGTGCGGCTGTCTATGTCGAAGGCTGGGTCGCCGAGGCACCGCTTATTCCGGCAGACATCTTTCGCGTCAAGTGCATGAAGAGGATGCTCCTGTGTCTCTTTATCACATGGGGAGTCTTTAACATCTATCTCTTCTATGCCAACTTTTAGTGAGTCAGGCCAGGTTCCTTTGATGACGATGTCTGACTGACTGATTGAATTGTAGCATCGAGACCATCTTGGACAAGTCGCCCTTGCTGACTGCGACGTACTTCGGCCCATGGGCTGCAGGTGGCCTCGTCCTGGCCACGACGAGCGGCCTCATCCTGCATCTTCTGTCCGGCAAGGTTCTCATTGTTGCCGCCGGAGTTTCAAAGATTATTGCTGTGCTCATGTTTGCCATTATGCCCGACAATCCGAACTACTGGGCATGGATCTTTCCCGCAATGCTCTGTGAAGCCGCCTGCGTCGATGTTCTGTGGACTGTGAGCAACGTCTTCCTGACGACTAGCCTGCCAAAGAACCGTCAGGGGCTTGCCGGTGCGCTCATTAGCGTGATGCTCTTCCTCGGCGGTGCCTTTTTTCTGGCGATTGCCGACGTGGCGAAGCAGCAGTTTGTGTTGAGCGGGATGGACCTCAAGCACCAGTACAAGAATGTGTTTTGGATTGGCGTCGGGCTCGCGGGCGTGGCGCTCATCATTTGCATCTTTATGGACCTGGATAAGGCCGGTGGCGCTCTTACAGTCGATGAGAAGGCGCTGCGGAAGATGAGCAATGCGTCTTCCGAGACGGAGTCTGACGGGGAGTCTGCGCTGGGAGGGGTTCGGGTAGAGCCGATGCTGGGCGTGGTTGTCGATTCATCTCAGCAGACCCTGGCTCACGGGGACGAACAGACTCATGATCACGGACAGACTTGTGATCATACGCAGCCTCAGGAGCCTGAACAGGACCAAAAGGGGACTGCTTGATGAATGAAAGGCAACGATTTACTTTTGTTTTACTTCGGTTATATGGCTTTTACTTCGGTTATATGGCTCTGGGAATGGTTGGAGTAAGATGGATTATCAGCAACAGGAACTTGATTCGATGGCAGCGAGGCGTTTGGATACCAAAATTGGGAGCGACAATGAGTAGTCTAGTATTTGCGGAATGAATATGACGAAGAAATACTGCAATGGCAAGATCCACGTGTTGCAAAACGTACCTGAACTTGACCGTCTACCTGAGGAGAGTCTCTGTAAACGCATTACACACCTCAGTACCTAGAAGATATTGATTTTCATTACCGAGTCAAGTCTTCCACGGTTGTGTCAAACACGTTCAGCCGGCGCCGCACTTGATTTGAGATGATAAAGGCGTTGATGCTCGGCAAACGCCCTTTCGGCCCGAAGGATGTGCTCATCTATCAGTGTAGCTCATGATTCGCTCTACAATGGCCTGTAGCCACCTGGGCGTTTTCTAACTTTCATCCCAACCGTGCACATGATGAAAAGCGCCTTCAATTTTGAACATCGAACATGTGCTGTTCAAAGTAAAGGGAGAGGCAAGGTAAAGGTATTTATACCCGACTGGTCCCCCCTTTCCTCCCCCCCTCCTCCCTTCGGTCATCTTTAGCCACGCTTTGCAACTGACATTTCTTGTCACCAGAAAACTCTCAAAATTGTTGCAGAAGGATGATGATGCATTCGCTGACTATATGTATAACTGCTTGGCTGAATCGACAATATCCATCATATATTCCTCACCCGGGGACCAGAAAGGGGGAAGCCTGATCTCCAGCCAACTCTCGACCACGACCTTGAATATAACCGCCCAAGTCCAGCCGCGCCCTCCCATCTACATCCGTCATGTCGTGGGAAATTTGCCGTGTTTGTCTCAAAAAGGACCAACGAGCCTCGATGCCGACACATGGTGGATGATGGCCTGGTGGCGCTGGACGAGACAAAGCATTAACACTGGTAGCTATCAGGATGTGCCTCAGCGTCCAGAGCAGACCGGCAATAATAAACAAGGAACACTAACCAGAGAACAGTTGCTTGCCACGAGGCACGAGTGAAAGGAAGCTCGTGTTGGCTCCCTGAGCAATACGAAAGGGGGTTGCCGATCAAGGCTCGTGAGCGAAAATGGTACCTGAAGCCTAGTGGCTAGGAGATGGGACATCCAAGATGCGAGGCGGCTCGGGAGCCAACGACTTCGATTGACTGTGGGCAGTATCGGCGGCCGATGATGAGCGCGGCGACAAACACGATGAGAGCTTGCCTTGTCGCATTCTCCGTCCGATGTGCGCCGAAGCTGAGGCTATCGAGGTTCCTAGCAGAGAAGTGTGTGGAGATCAGCCAAAGGCTGAGTGGGTGTGTCGGTTGTCGGAGATCCTTCGAAACAAATCATCATGTCGGGGCTCAACCCCTTCAGAGCGCTTCGTGTCCCCATGGGGACATCACCCACCTTGTGAAAATCCAGAGGCCAGTGATGAGACTGCACCATAAGGCTCTTTGCCATGGGACATGCTCCCTGTCACAAAGCGAAACCTTTTTCGGTTGCAAGGGAACTGAGGCCGCAAAGCTGGAAACATTGCGTCGCAGCATGTTGACTCCTAAGCACCGAAACAGTCCATCGGTAGGAAGGGGGTGGGCAGTTTGATGAGCCAAAGAGGGAGGCAAGTGAGCCGCGGCGAGTTGAGTCGGATGCCGAGAGGACGTCGAAGGGGACGATACGAATGTGAGGGGCTGGGAGGAGCTGCTGGAAACAACAAGAAAGATATTGGCAAAAGAGAATAGAGTCGTGGGACGGGATAGGAGAGAGAGGAAGAGATTGAAGGGCAGACATGCGATGACGAGGCGTTTATATAGGTTGAAGTCCGTATGCAGCTTCCGCAAGTTTCACTCTTCTTCTGCTGATATTGGAGGGACGATGGCAGAAACGTGGTGTTCTACTTCCCGGCAGTTGATCTTTCTCTGCCGCAAGGAGGAGGCAAGCTACACGTACAGCATAAGGGAGCAGCGGTCACGCAGCAAGAAAGAGTATATAGAAAACGGACGCCAGCATGGAAGGTATAACGCGCAGGCAGGAAGACAGCTGAAGGGGAACGGAATTTGCCTCTGGCCCTTGCTCAGGATGGAAGTCACCTGGGGTTTCTCCCACAAAGAGGCCGAATCTAATTGGCACGGCAGGTCTGGGTCTGTTGGATGTCCCTCGAGACTCGAGACAATCAAAACGGCAAGGACTTAAGAGAGTTGGGGACTTTTGAATTCCTTCCACGGACCGCCAGGTATCTACTTACCTAGGTAGGTTGCCAAGGTTTACCTGGACCTTTGTTATAACCTTTCTTATCTCCAGGGTGCACTACCTAATATATGGCAAGCGACAAATAGCAGAGTCCGTTGAAGACTGTTTGATCTCTGTTTTGGAGAGTCGTTTACATGGCTGGACTGTGCATCCTGTATCTACCTTGGGCACGCCATACCTAGTATCACGGAAAGGAAAAAGAACGTCTAAACTGCCGTAAGCCATCAGATCAATTAGATGTTGTTCTGCTTTCACGGGAGAATGTTGACTCGCGATATGAGTAGTTACAGGAATAAAAGGCTGCCATGATCAATCGTTTGCAGAAATGCCCAACTCGATTGTATACCTCATGGAAGCAATGGATAGGGCAAAATGTCACAAAACATCAGCTTTTGGAAAAAGCCTCTCCTTTAATCAAGCCAATTGCTTGAATTGAGGAGAATGTTGGAGTATAATTCGGCCCGGAACGTCAAAGAGGCGCTCCGTAAGGGGCTAAGCGACCATGATGAGCGCCGAGCCGAAGTACATGTAATGAGTGCAAGGCCATTCCCAGAGCAGTACAATGTACAATATTGCGTCAGGGACAATGAGTGCCCGAGTGAGTCCCGGATCTTGCCTTGGGTACCTATCAGTACCTGGGTTGAGAGGTCAATTTATACCTGTCCTACCCGCTTCTCCAAGCGAAATAAAGGGGAACTTCATCCTTTCCTTTCCTTTCCTTTCCTTTGCTTCCCCCCTCTCTCCATCCCAGCGCTGCGTTACCACAACGATCGCTGTTTCCTTCGAAGGTTCTTATCGGAATATGGGGGCGTATCATATCATGAGCTTTCCCCCCCAACGAAGTCCATGTATGAAAACAAATGAAACATATTCCCACATGGAAGAGGTCCCGCTTCTTCCATGAGACAGAGATGAGGGCAAGCGAGGAGGAAAATTAGTTGGGGAGGCCAATGATGAGAATGTACACCAAAACTGTGAATGCTTTTTCTTAGCTGGGTTATCTCGTGTTGGATAAAAAGCGTTTTGGTTGTATGAGAACTGAGGCCTTGGTTGAGTGTGCGTTTGTATGTTTGGGGGAAAAGATGGTTGTCTTGGATCCGGGGGGATTAATATCGTGGTATTATAACAGCTTCGAGGGCACGAAGGTTAAGAACTGTCCTGTATATATGGTAAAATGTTTGGCTTGGGGCTTATGTCGAGAGACCATGTTAAAGAGGGCAAGTGTCCATCTTTGACATCCGGACCCTCAACTTTATGATGCAACTACATATCACCCGATGTCTCATATTTTCTTCTCTTTACCGACACTGTCGAAAGATCCTCCAAACCACAAACGTGCCTTATGCTTATGTAGTTCATATGCTTTTGCCCTCGAGAGCAGGATTGCTCTACTGTTGTAAGTCATTGAAGTATTCACCTTGTGGCCGGCTTGCCGTTTGTGTGCAACTGACGTTAACAGACAGACGGCTTTCTATATTTACTACAAAGCAGTCAAGTCAAAGACATACTTATGTAGCAGCATGTGGCGATACAAGAGACATAGGGTAAGAGAATTAGGAATTAGGCCAATTATCCATATACTAGATGTTATCCTATACTTTGCGACTGGCTAAAAAAAAAAACAACTACAGATAAAGCTGCTTTGCGTACCTGACAAGATGGCATTACTTACTGGAGATGGGACTGGGCCATACTATCCTACAAAAGATCAGCCAGAAGTAGAGTTGCGAACAGCGAGTGTTTACGATTATGCAAGTTCGTAAGTCTGCTGCATAGTGCTAGAGAATCATATACTCTACTAGCGACGCCGAAAGTCATCAGCTTCCAAAGCCCGCTTGGCTAAGCGGTATAGCGTGTCACTAGTAAAAATACTTGACATGACAAGGTGATCAGTTCGACTCTGATAGTGGGCATTCATTTTTTGCACTTTATATCCAGTGCTTCTTCCTTTTTTCTTATATCTTGCGCAAAGGGGTGTTGTAGACTGGTTGTCTCAATTGACGAGTTGGAGCGTTCATACACTCAGTCTTGTTCGTTTGAACAAGCTGTAGCTGTTTCCGTGAACCGTAGTGATTGCACCACCTACGGTAAGGTATTCATAGACAGTATCGCTCATTGATATTCATGCATCGCCCACCGCATGGCAGCAAATTCAAGCACCGTCCAGCAAAGTTATCCAAGGAGCAGCCCAATAGTATGCAATCATTGCGAGTTGGAAATCTGCAGGCTCATGTCAAAAAGCATGGCCTATAAAAAAAGAATTCAAAAAAAGCTCTATCTACCAAGAATGTAAAATATCTTGCAATCTGTGTGTCTGGCCCAATCTTTCCGTGTTCCTCCAAGACATTGCTAATATACCATTTCCCAATGCTCTCTATCCCATATATCTCGATCCCATGCTGTGGTCATATCTCGTTTTCGTTGCTCATCATCCGTCCCATGCTAATATCGTGTTCCAAATCGTCCCTCGGCATCCATCATACATGTATAGT
>LFMI01000380.1:0-22805 GCA_001050175.1 Trichoderma parareesei | reverse complement strand
GAAAAAAAAAAAAAAGCAGGCTGATTATGCGCGATAACGTCTGCGTTTTGCGACCTAGGTATTCAACGGCTTGACCGTGGACGAACACCACCACAGCCGCTGGGATGGATCTGTGACGGAAGAGAGAGAGAGACAGAAGAGGGGGGACTTGCAAACGCAGCACACTGGATCAACGAACCTTCTTGGGCGGAACGATGGCGACAGCGGCTTTGGGGGTGATGGAGATACTGTGTTGTTTCTCCTTGTCGCCCTTGATAGACCGGCGAAGAGCCTGCAGGAAGGCCATGGCTGTTAGTCTTGTCTTGTCCTCTGGTTGTCCGAGACTTGGTCGCAAGGGAAGCTTGTTTGTTGATGTTGATCTCGCCTGCGCGCGCGCCGTAACTGTTGTGCTTGTGACGGAGGCAGGTTTGGGAGCTGGCAGCTGGCGAGCCCAAGGCGATCGATATACGAGGGCCATCGTGTCGCCGGTCCGGCTGGCGTTGGGGAGGGGAGCAGTTTGCAGCTGGCAGCGCATGACTTGCGCAGTTGGCAATGACGCACCTTCATCTTTGTCCTGTGTATTGCAGTGTCGCGCTGTGTAACGAGCCGGTGACGGCCGGGATATGAGGCGTATGCGAGGTGTGAGGGAGTGGGTGGTTTTTCGGCTGGAGGAAGAGGGACTATCGGGTTCGTGCGAGCTCGCAGGCGGGAAGCGCTTTGCTCGGCGGCTGGCACGGTCGAGACGAAGGGCGAGCGAGCGAGGGGTGCGCAAAAAAGTCGACCTCTGGCGGCGAGGCGAGGGAGCGGAGGAGGAGGGAGGGAGGGGGGTGGTCTTTCGGTGCCAATGGCCAGCCGGCGAGGCGATGGCGAGACGAAACGAGACGGCGACGGTGAGGCTGGCGGGTTGCTGGGCGTGGCCACGGATCAGGATAGTCCGCGCGACGAAGAGCGAGGCAACGAAGCAGAAGGCCGGCTCGATGCAGGAGAAGCTTGCGCTGCGCTCGAGTCGCACCGCCAAGTTGGTTGGTTGCGCGTGCTAGCCGGCAAGATCAATAACTAGCAGCAGTAGTCGTGCGTCGGGTCGCCTAGCCTCTTGTGGTGTGTCGGCTGCGCCTCGTGCTTCTAGAAAGATGGACGGTCGAGCCTCGCGCGTTGCTGCGTGCGCTTTGTGCTTGTGCTTGGGCTTGTGCCTGTGCCTGCTGGGACTGACTGGCCCGGCCTCACGATTTCGGCGATGCAGGCGGCCGCCGTGGAAACGTGCAGCTTGGGCTTCCGCGAGCCGTGTAATGAATAATAGGTAATAGCAGCTGCTTTTATCGTTGGCTTGCAGGTCGCACCCTGGGCCAATGCGATGCAGATGCGATGATGAGATGCGGTCCGAGTCAAATCACTTGGCCCAGACAGAAGATGGCGCAATCAATGGCGGTTGCGATCGTGGACGGGGGAATTCTACAGGCGTCGTTCAAGTGGAGGAAGCAGACGGGGAGAAAATACACAAGTTCTTGGCTAAGGTAAGAGACGATATTGACGACAACTTGTCACTGTGAACGGTTATAGCGATGGCGCCGGGGAGGAAGCGGCTGGAACAGATGGAGATGCAGATGGAGATTGGAGAGAGGCAGAAAAGCCCAGTGCCTTTTACCAGTGCAACGGACACGGAACTCGCAGCAGTGCAGTACCACTGTGGGTGTTTTTACGAGCGGGAGGGCCCTCACTCACATCCATGTGTTCATGTAGGTAAGTATGTACATGAGCGCCTGTACAATCCTAGTACTCGCAGACCTCGTGTGCGTGTGTGCGACCTGGGGGATCACCTGGTAAATCACCCGCTTGAGTGACCTTCGCTTCGCTGCCCGGTTACAACGAGATACCTCAAGGCAGGGTACCTACCCAGCAGCGCCGGCTTCAACTTGCAAGTTGTGCGACCGACAGGCAGCGGGAGAAACGACATGGAAGAGGGAACCAGACAGCCCCAGGGTATCGTATGGACCTGTCTGTACCTTGCGAACACGAGTTCTGCCACAAAGTGCCTTTGCTTATTACCTATCGCCAGTTCGAGAGCCCTGTCCCTGTCCTTTTCTCTCCTCGCCCATGTCCGTCTGTGCAGCGAGCCTGGCCTCAAGCCCTCACGCCAACAAAGCACTTGCATCAATGGGAGCCCGTCGGTGGCCTCCAGTCGTTGAATGGAAACATGACCTCTCAGAGCGCCATTCAGTGCTCAGCGCCTCGACGGCCGGGAGGGTTTGCAGGTGGGTTACGGGGGGCCCTCTAGTGGGGGCAGCGCAGAACCGCGGAGTCCATTCAGGCTGCGTCCAGTCAGAAGAGGTCGCCAGAGAGACCCGACCTCAGAAGGCCGGGTGGGATGCGTTGAACATCAGCAAAAGGGATCCATCAATCGAGCGACAAGGGACGCAGCAAGGGTTCGATGTGTGATGTGATATCAGTCGGGCAGCAACTTTTTTCTTTGCTCCTTCTTTTATTTCTCGTTTCTCATTGTTCTTGTCTCTTCTGCCTTGTAGCCTGAGCTTTAACCAAACAAGAGATACGCATGAATATTGGACCCTTGACAGTGGTTACAGAGAGAGGTCCATCCATCAGCAAGCATCCATGGACGTGTGCATGACATACATGAACCACCCACCCCCCATCCGATCGTGCACACAGTCCGAGGTGTGCTGCCGCCTCCCACAGTCCAATCTCTGCGCTTTTCTTCAACAACTCAACTCGCTCAGGTTACCAGCCTGCCGGTAGCTGTACATCCATATTAGTAGTGCCTTACCTAGGTAGGTACTCTACCTCGCCTCAGGTACCTATCCGTCCAAACAACACGCGTTGCTGCATCCGCATCTGTAACCCAAAAGGCGCACATGCTCTCCATTCATGTACCACCTCAGCCTGTATACGGTACCTTACCTTACAAAAGGGCACGAAGCTGTGTGTGCATTGTTAGGTACTAATCTGGTATCCCGTGTGCGAACAATTTTACCTCTTGGTAACAGTACTTTACAAAAGACCTCCCGTGTGCTCAGCGCCAGCTTGCGCCGACGAGGCTGAAATCCGCGACGCGAAAATGTTACTCACCCTTCTCCTCTGGTTGGGCACCCATCTCATTTCCCCTTGTGATTCATAATAATATCCCGTCGGTGCCTTACTCGACCAGGTACAGTAAACAAAATTCTTACTTCGTGCGGACTATCTTTTTTCTTTTCAGCAGCATTCTGCGCATCTTTTACACTTTCGACACCCGTGCACCAAAAGGATCCCAACCTCAACAAGGCCCTTAGCAGTACTCATCAGTCAGGGCCAGTCTTCGTAGAATCAAAACTCGTCGTGTCGAAGAAAGCAATGCATTCAAGTCCCATCGCCCTGAATAACCATTAACACAAGTACTAGACCCATCGTCAAATGGGCAACGGGGTGTACATGCATCATGTTGGCATCTCTTTTCCAGAACTTCTAGCGGCATCCGTCCCCCATCCAACTGCTGCTACCTTGCCTCCCGTCGACTCCACCACCCGAAAGATGCATCCCCTTGTTGTCCACATGGCCCTCCCGTCTTGCGCTACCCCCTCTCACTGGTGAAACCTGGGAGGATTACAGGTGCGAAATAAAGGGAAAGGCTCGCCTTGTCCGCAACAGTTGCGCTACTTGTCCATCCCGGCACCTCATCCATCAAACATGTACGCCAAGGACGCCAAGGTTGTTTGCATATCATCTTGCCTCAAGTGGCGGAGATTCCCAAGTGGTAGCAATAGTAGTTATCAATTCTCAAAACAATCCTCACAAGAGTCCACTTTTGATCAAGTCATTATAGTTCCGGCTCTGTCATGAATGCCACGAACCCTGCATCAGAACTTTGCGTCCAAGCGGGCCAAGCACCATTGCTGGCTTTGCAGTCATTACCAACGCCAAACACCGTAAACCTTCCAATGTTTCAACGGTTCCATCCAACCGTGACGCGCAAGCCAAACACCAAGTATGACCTCGTAATGAGACGCGTTAAGGCAAGCAATCCCCAGATATCGTCCAAATCCATCCCCCAACATCCAAGTGGCTGGAGTTGTTACCGTGACCAACTCATATCCCGCCTTACAACGGAAGCAGGGATCTGACGTATCAAGTTAGAACAGGAAATTGTTTGAGCAGAGCACCGTCGGAACCGAGGTGGATGCCAGAAATTTGCTCTGCTTCGAGCGTGTATAAGCGTCTCGACACTGTCCGGTAGAGGCAAAGAGAAGAAGATATCTCTTCATAAGGGTCTATAGACGAATTCCAAGGTGAAATCAAAGAAATCGTCAGACGTCACCGCCGTAGCCAGCAAGACGCTATTCGTTAGGTATCAAAGGCGGGCTGGCAATTTTTCAGAAATAGAGAGAAGAGCAAAAGAAGAAGGCGACTGGTGGCCGTGAGCCGTGTGCAAAGAAACACGCAGGGAGAGGAAGAGACGCCTGAGGGACGGGACAAGGAGCGATGCGACCAAGTCAGATCTGCCCCTTGATGTCCACTTTCTGGAAAGCCGCGGCCCTAGAGTTCTCAAACAGGCCATTCGCTTTGCCAGTCAGAAACGCAATGTACTCTGTGCGGTCTTCAAGAAGATGTTGCCCCTGGTAGTCAATGATGAACTGAGCAGCATCAGCATCTGATTCGAACCCGAGTTCCTCAGTGATGAAGCGCAGCTTGACGTCAGGTTTGTATCTAAACGGCAGGTTAGTCCTGGTCAGGGAATTCAATACGGGACAGAAACAGACTCACCCTTTGCAGATGTTGCACAGAGCCGCAAGGCGCTCCCGGGCGACAAACATATCCATCAGATATGCACCCATGTTGGGGGTGTCAAGGTACAACTGGAAAAACTTGTGATAGTTGCCCAGTGCCAGCGCAGACCTCACGCTGAGCGCGTGCTTGATCGGCCTCTCTTCCTTCTCCGCTGCTGTTAGATCTGCCAGGGTGTCGTTCAGGCCGGTGCGGTTGGCAGTGTGGATGAAATAGAGGATACGATACGCCTTGAACTCAATGGGGTTGCCCTTGAGACCCATTGCGTACAACGATCGCAGCTGGGTCTGGCACTGATTATACTCACCAATGTCCCCCTTCTCCAAGGCAATCCGGGCGTGGATCTCGTAGACGGAAACGGTGAACTCGTTCTTGATGCGTTGCACTGTGAGATCCTGGCGCATGGACTTGAACTGGTCGCAAATGTAGGAATAGTTGCCCTCCTTTCTCCACTTCTTCTTCAACAACTCTAGCGTTTGCCGGAGAACTCTCTCGGGTCGCACATTTGACGGGACGGGGGGAGCAGTCAGGCGGAGATACTTCTTTTCAAGAACTTCAGAGGTGCCCACGATGGGGCCGGATGGCGGCGGCGGGTTCAGGCTCAGCGACGCTACGTTGGCCGCCTTGTACTCGTTCTCGAAGCGCCGCTTGCGCTTGTTGGCTTCCTTCTGGAACTTACTAGACTTGGGGTCATCGAGGGCTGCCCGCTTCTCGGGGGAATACGAAATGCGATCCTCGAGGGATCGACCTGCGTTAGTAGAGTGCCACGGGGGCGGTGCGGATGAGTCATGTGAAAAGTCATTCGACTTGCGCTTTCTGGGATTGAAGGAATCGTCGGTGTAGATCGGTGTGGTTATTGGAGCGGCACGGTGGTGAAGCTTGAGTTGCGCCTCGCGGTCGGCTCTCACCAACGCTTGGGGCAGAGGCATGTTATCCCAGTCGATGGTGTAGAGCGAGTTGTTCTCCTTGGCGCTGCCAATGGTATCCTTCAACTTGGCTTCCAGTTCCGCACGAGAGACAGAGGGGTCGTCATTCTCCGGATGGAAAGACCGTTGGACGTATCGTCGAACCGATTCCGGCCACTCGGTCTTGGTTCCTTTGGGCTGTTCTACAGGTGCTGCTGGTGATGTACTGGTGGTAGGGGTTGCGGGCTGACTCTGGGGAGAGCTTGACGCGTAGGGGTTGTACGGGGGCGGCGGAGGCGCAACATATGATCCAAAGCTTTGTCGAACTTGAACTGGGATAAAGGCCGGTGCCGCTGACGAGATGAGATTAGACCGAGCCCCAGCGGAGGGGATGGAGAGAGACTCACTATGCTGATAGGCGTAGGGAGCCTGAGGAGCAACGCCCGGCGGATGCTGGGCACTCGACCAGCTGGACATGGCGACGGCGGCTGAAGTGCTGAATGCACTGAACTGAGAGTTAGTTTTACGAGATGCGGCGATGGAGCAAGGGCGGACGAGGAGTCCGGCGCGGGCAACGGGGGGTTGATAGTCGATATTCGTCGTCGCGATAATTGTTGGGTGTGATTAGGAGGCGCCCGGGCGAAGTTGGGCTGCAACAGGGCAAAATGTGCGAGAGCCAGGTCCCGTGACCAGCTCAGCCCGGTTGAATGCCGGCTATGGCAGCAGACCCTTTAGGCCGAATTTGGGCTGGCGCGTCTGGATGGAGCGACGGACGAGGTACGTACCGCTTGTTGGTGGTAATACAGCGGCCACTGAAGTCGCCATGCCTCATCGACGCACTCGCCATCATCACCACTTCTGGACTCGCCATACTGGAGCTTCATCTTCTATACAGGGCATCTTCAGGTAGCAGCTCGCTGTGAACTCCGCTTTCTTCTCGTTGGAACCTTCTGTCTGACCGAGTATCGACGTTCAGCATCCCAGATCTCCTGCTGTCCCTCAGGCACGTGCTATCGTGACCTACAGTATTCAGCGCATCACCGCAGCTCAGGCCAACCTTGGAAGGCATTCATCGAAGGCTGGCTCTTATGCCACGGCCGCATGACGAATGTTTCTGAAGCACCTTGATCTGACCACTGCTCTGCGGCCTTCGTATCTCCCGGATGAAGCACTGCTCTTTGTGCAGGACAATGTCGGCTTGTACGAGGGGTGAGTATCTCAGCTTCGTCCTCAGCCGCCTGAGCTCCCGGTGCTGATGGGACATGACAGGAAATTCAAGCTCCCCAACCAGCAGAATGGCCAGGTATATCTGACTTCACATCGTATTTGCTATGTCGACAAGGAGGAGCCGAGGAAGAACTCGGTCGCCCTCAACTTGAAGGAAGTGGACCGCTATGAATTCTATGCCGGGTTCCTCAAGTCCTCGGCCAAGGTCACTCTTGTGCCCAAGCCCCTGAAGCGCTCAACGCTTCACAACCGCGTCGTATCCAGCACCGGAGTCACCTCAAGGGGCAGTACGCCGTCTCCCGCTCAGTCAGACAACGCATACGCTCCTCCGTCTGGGCCTCCAGCAATCACAACAGCCACCTGGGTCTGCACCATCTGCAGCTTCTCCAATCCCGTCCCTTCGAACTTCGATCCAGTCACGGCCAATGCCCACACGCCGCTTCCACCATGCTTAGCATGCGGCATCAAACCAACCTTGTCGCAGGTGCTAAAGGCCGCCATCACCAGCGCAAGCAACCGTCCGACAGCTACAGCCAGTTCAAGCCAGCAAGCCTCAACAAGCGCTACTACACAATCAAGCGACCCTTATTCGGCATCTGGTACTCTCGCTGGTGACGGGCAAGGAAAGCCTGATCCTACCGTGTCATTCCACTGTCCAAGATGCACATTTTCAAACCATCCTTCCCTTCTATCCTGCGAGATGTGCGGAGCTCCATTGCTTTCACAAGATCTACCGCCTTCCATATCCAACAACTCAGACTATACCAGGACACAGTCCCCAGGACCGGTCAAGGACAGCAGTAGCAAAGCGAGCCCAGGCGGCAACGAATATGCAGAGAGCGTTAAGATATCGTTCCGAGGTGGCGGAGAAAAGATATTCTATGAGCGTCTCAAGAGCGCCATGACACAACGCAAATGGCTTCTGCACGATGCGCCTCCCGCTCCAAAGAGCAATCGTATGGTTGAGGACAGTTCCGTCAACGGCTCACCAGGTGCCACTGCCCCCAAGGCGAAAGCAGCTGGCATTGCCGGGCTCGAGCAGCTGGGCTTGAACATGCGCAAGGACAATGAGATTCTCATTGGCAGCGCCTTCGAGGACCTCGAGGCCCTGATGGCCTCCGCAAAGGAGGTGGTAGCCCTGGCAGAGAGATTCGCACAGCAGGTCAACGGCGCCAGCGACGACGTCACGTCCAAGGAGAACTCCATCTTGGCGGAATCTGCGCACCAGCTCGGGCTGATCACTACAAAGGACATCGTCGGCGGCGGAAGCTCCGAGTCGCTCTACCTCTCGGAGCTGGCGCGCAACCTAGCCGAGTTCCTCACCGACGACGCCCGCGGCGTGCTCAAGCGAGCGGGCGGGATCCTGACGCTCGTCGACCTGTGGGCCATGTTCAACCGGGCGCGCGGCGGCGTCGAGCTCGTCAGCCCGATGGACTTTAAGAAGGCGGCGCAGATGTGGGAGTCGCTCAAGCTCCCCGTGCGGCTGCGTACGTTCCGCAGCGGCGTCATGGTCGTCCAGGCGCGGGACCGCACCGACGAGGCCACCGTCAAGTCCATCCTGGCGTGGCTTCAGGACCTGCACGAGTTCCCGCCCGAGCGGGAGGTTGCGTGGGACTGGCGCCAGTTTGGGCGCGGCGTCACAGCGCAGGAGGCCGCGGAGAGGTTCGGCTGGAGCCTGGGCGTTGCAGAGGAGGAGCTGCTCATGGCGGAGGAGCAGGGGGCCTTGTGTCGCGAGGAGGGACTCGAAGGGCTCAAGTTTTGGAAGAATTACATTGGGGCCAGCGATGTGGAGGAGATGCAGAAGAGGGATGCGCAGCGGGAGGCGGACGCGTTGATGCAGCGTTTGCGAGACACTGGGTTTATATAGGGAGCTTAGATATGTCAGGAATGGGGTTGAGGGGGGGGGTTCTCTCATCGTTGGCGTCTACGATTTTGAGTTACATAGCATTGATACCACTTTCTGGAGGCTTCACGTTTGGATGATGGGTGAATTCTGTATCTTCGGGTACCTTGTGTAATAGGTAGATATACAGTAGACTAGCTGATCCTTCATAGCAGCCCGCTATGCTGTGTGACGCCGTCCACTTCTCATCGCGGGCATATCAACAAAATGCAATTAAACGTGGGGAAAGAGAATATAGACACCAAAACTCCGCAAAGCGCCCTGTCTTGATCAAACTCCAGAATGCACGCAGCAAAGGGCTCTGGTGGTCCCGAATGACAGCCTGAACTTCCGCCTCCCCCCCTATATTCCCAAATCGTGACAAAAGAATCGTGCAAGGCAGCAGGAATCGAACGTTGGCTATTCGGCTTGAGGTATGAACGCCGGAGAATGACACATATGATGATGAAACAAAAGTAGATAGCACGGCCATTGAGAAGGGGAGGGCTACACCACGACATGAGTCGACATGTGCTCCACGGCCTCCTTGATAGAACGAAGCATCCGCTGGTTGACGCAAAACGGACACCGCAGCGGCCTCTCTCCATGAGTGGATAGGGGAACCTCGGAGTGGATGGGCGTGAGGGTCAGCTCGGGCGCCATGTCCTGGCCTGGCGTGGTGTAGCGGGTGTCTGACGGCGCACGGCCGCCGGGCGTCGTCATGCCCTGCTGCTGGAGGCCCGCGGCGCGCTCGGCGCGCTCTCTCTCCTCGCGGACGGCGGCGGCCTGCTCCTCAGCGGCCTGCTCCTCCTGCTGGAGCTGTCGCAGGGCGTTCTGCAGCACCACCTCGGGATCGTCGTCGGCGTACATGGGCTGGTCGGGCTGCTGCGGCTGCGCGAGCGTGGGCTCCACGGGGGCCAGCGAGGGCAGCGGCTGGGCGTGGGCGCTGGCGAGGCGGCGGATGATCTCGTCGCGGACCAGGGCGCAGGTGTTGAGGCTCGACTCGACGCCGACGACGCGCAGGACCTGCTCCCGGATGGCGGCCGGGCTCGTGTCGGCGGCAATGGCCATGAAGCGCGGGACGCAGTCGGCCAGGTAGTCGATGTCGTCGGCCGGGTTGATGCCGCCGTCTCCGTGGCGGCGCTGGCGACGGATCAGCAGGCCGTAGCGCTTCTTGAAGCGATGGATCCATCCCGGCGAGAACTCGGGCGGCGTCTCCTCCTTGTAGCGCGGCAGCTGGCTGAAGATGGCCTTTGCCTTCTCGCCCAGCTCCTCGTTGGTGGGCTGGCGGCCGGCGGCCTGGACCTGCTGGTACCACAGCAGCACCAGCTTCTCGACGTCGGGCCAGTTGCCGAAGCGCAGCCGCGACCCGGACAGCTGCGGGTTGTCGCCGTCGAGGCGCGAGTACTTGGGCGACAGCGAGTGCGAGACGGTCGACTGGCTGATCTGCTGGCCGTACTGGCTGAAGAACCACTCGATGCACGCCTTGTGCGACGGCCGGATCGTCTGGTTGTTGGCCCAGCGCCGCAGCGCGCGCCGCTGGTCCAGCGTCAGCGAGTGCCGCTCCTTGGGCGCCGCCGACGGCGACATGTCGCTGCCGTCCACCAGGGAGTCTGTCGTGGCGGCCATTTCGGGGTCGACGTCGATATATCGGGTTTTGCGGTGTCGTCCGAATTGCAATCGTTGTATCCGATGGATTGCGGGATTCGTTTCGCTTTAGGGAGATGGTGCATGCGCCATAAAAGAGTCGAGGCGGGGCGCGTCAGGGCTCAATCAGCTCTCGGTTTCGTTCATCAATGCCTCTGTTCTCTTCAGCTGCCGTTCTACATGTACTGGTACTGCATGCCTGTGGCTCACGTGACCAGTTTGTGCCCAAAAGAGAGCTCCCAGATTGGGTGCCATCAGCATCGGGTTATTTCCAGTCGTTTTATAGGTAGGTATGTATCTACTGTACGACTGGCTATATATTGGCTACATATGGGCTACACGGTGCCCTCATTTCTCGCCTGGTGTTAGGTCTGCCTTGTTGTTGCTCTGCATTGAGCTCGTGAGCCACGCATGACGAGTGGCCAAAATGCGGCCTGGGATATGCGATTCGCGAGTGGTTGTACGTAGGCATGCTTCTCTCTATCCTGGATGCTAAGGTATTGTGGTCAGGTATGCTTATATCCGGCTGCTACCAGCACGACAAGCTGGCTTGTGGCATGAAGCCGAGTGGTTGGACGCTAAGAACTAGATTAATCTAAGACATGGAGTCGATAATCGAATTTCTCTGTATCCCGTTACAATGGGTAGCTCTCATGAGCTTATTGCGTCAAGCACTTAATGAAGTCTTGACACAGTCGCTCTCCTGTGCTTCGTACGGATCGATTTGACTTATCCACATAGATAGGTACCTACCTTATGGCCAAATACTGCCACTTCACAGAGAAAAGCTGTTCATTGACAATATCGTAGAGGTTAAACGCGACGAATTCAGACGCTGCACATACGTATATCGAGTTAATGTCCTGGGAATTGGCATATTGGACAGGTAGGAATCACTAGGTAGTCAAGATGGCTTCACTATAGTAGCAAGACAAGGTAGCGCATACGGCCACAAGCCAGTAAGCTACCTCATTGATAGGCACATGAGATTCATAGTGATGCAGCCATCCCTTCGCAGCAATGGTCCCCCAGGCACCCAGGTCAATATTTGGGATGGCTTGACTCTTCCCGCCGGACCTGAGGAGAAACGGCAGTTGGTTAGACGTGAAAGATGCTCATTCGGCAACAACCATTGAAGCTTCCCAGCAGCGTAGGATCTCCGATCCGGTCAAGCCCAACCAGGCAATGAATAAGAGTGTACCAATCCACAGTCGCAATCGAACAATTTGACTTTTCGGCTGCTCGGAGAAGGTGATCGCATTGTTTCTATATCGAGACTCTTTCGCTCTCCGTGCATCTAGTATGTACAAGACAACAATACACTATCCCCCACGCCGGACATTTTCGGTTTTCGCCGTTTAGTGCTTCTTGTCCTGCTCCTCGAGGAATTTCCTGTCATCCCGTTAGTCGACCGCGCTTGAGCGTCGCGCACGATATATATAACGCACTTGATGAAGTCGGCCTCGTCAGAGCTGGAAGCGTTGATCGGGGGAGTAGCGACGGCAGAGGCGGGCTTCTTGGGGCCGGAAGCAGCGTAGTAGGCACCGCCGAAGAGGGTAGCCAACCAGCCCATGGCAAGCTGCGATGTTGCAAATCATCATGTTAGAGAGAGCTGGAACCAGAGCAGTTTGGAGCGGCTTGTTGCGCAGCAGGACATACGTAGTGGCCGCCGATCTGTCGGCCAGCAATAGTGTAGGTAGCGACACCAGCCATCTTGACCTCGGGATATGCGTCGAAAAAGGGGGTGGACGAGAGGAATTGGGCGGGAATCGGGGGATTGCTGGAGATGTTGGGGAGATCCGATGGACAATCGACTTTTGCCTCGAAAACGGATGGCGGACTGAATTGTGCCTGGAATTGCAGGCCGGCGCGGCACCTCGGCTATTCCCCGGCTGGGAGTTCGGCGCAGTGGATGCCCAATCTCGCAGGTACCGTTTTTTGCATGGTCGACGTCACTGTACCGATCTGGCCGTGTTAGCCTGCGGGAGGTTTCGGTAGCCGTGAGCTACGGAGCTGCCTGCCAGTACATGCCCGTAAACAAAAACCTGGCTCCGGCATCTTCGCAATCGCTCAATTCGCAAATCTTTAAACACTCCCGGCATTTTCTTTCTGGCCATATAGACTTCTGTTTTCCACTGTCGTTGTTGCATTTCCATTGCGTGCTAGAGATTCACCATGGGCTGGTGGGGCAAATCATCCGACTCGAAGCCTGAGCAGCAGCAGCAGCAGCAGGAACAGCAAAAAGAGGCGCGCAAGGAATCCGTCTTCGACCCGAAGCTCCCCAAGCCAGAAAAGCTGCCCAAGGCGCTGCAGAAGATTGTCGACAAGGCCGACAAGGACGACAGCTTCTTTGACAACATAAAGGAAGGACGGTGAGTGCCATCTACTCTGCTTCTCTCTCTCTCTCTCTTCAGCAGACAAGAGGCTAAGAGCAGTGGTGTGTAGGGCCTCGGACTCGACGGAGAGCAATGTGCGATATGCTGCATATGCGACCAGACTCCGAACCATCCTCCTATCCGCCCACCGATACGTCGCGTATACTTCAGACATTGGCGAATCCTTCCGACCAGTTGCGCACCCGTACCTTGTGCGCTCGGCATACGGCATCTCGTGGCTCTACATTCTAGGCGATGTCTCGCACGAGGGATACCGCGCCTACTGGCAGAACCAGCGGATTCTCAACCCGCAGCTTCTGCTCAACTCTCACCAACAAAGGTTCACTGGCCTCCCCGAGAGGGAGACGCGCAACCTTACGCCCGGCGTAGTCTCTCCCTTGGAGGACTGGCGCACCGTCATGGTGCAGAGAGCCATCTTTCAGAGCGTCGCCAGTATGGGATTGCCGGCATTCACTATCCATTCCGTGGTCAAGTACTCTGGCAAGGCCATGAAGAATGTCAAAAACGCCGCTCTGAGGACATGGGGCCCCATTGGACTCGGCCTATCTGTGGTTCCCTTCTTGCCCAGCCTCTTTGACAAGCCGGTCGAGGACGCCGTGGAGTGGGCATTTCACAAGGGCTTTGAGCAGTTTGGTGGCAAGGCCTACGTTGGGGACTCGCCGTCTACCGGCCGAGAGAAGCTTCTCAACAAGGATCCGAAAATTGTCAAGCAGGAATAGTCGGACATGCTTGCCTTGGGTACGGGATCAGGCGTTGCGGAGCAAAGCACTCCACTCCTCGGGTATGGGAGCAAATGGGCGTGGAAGAGGTCGCTGTACATACAATACACGATGGGCTCTTTTCTCTCTATGTATATAACAATAATATTATAGCCAATCTTCATTTGAATTATCATGCCAGTCACTCGTTTTCATGACAAAGTCGTCAATACAGGAAGACACATGTAAGCTGCTACCGGCAGTTGGCCTCATCTGACATGTGCTTAAGATGTTTCTTAGTGGACCCCAACTTGACCCCGCGATGTCCTACTCGACCCTGCAGCAGCCTTATCTGCGCCTCATCTCGTGCTCCCTGCCCCTGACGCTTGGCGACTCATTCCTACTTATTGCATAATATTTCATGCCCTGATGATCAGAAGCATCGCATTCGCCCTCAGCCTCTTTCTTCAGGACAAACATAGTAGTGCAGGGTGCACGGTCTTCAGCACCAATTTAGCAGGCGGCTATACATAGGGGCTTCCAGACGCTTCCTTGCCACGGTTGGTCAGCCGGCGGCAAACGCCCTCAACCGTATCAGGGAACTCACTCGCTCGCTCAATTGTCGCTTTGTAAGGTGACGACGTCGTCTTGTTCTGCCTGAAGCACATTACGGGAGGCGGAATTTCGCAAACGAGGAGTAGCAAACACACGCCGACAGTATTTATTCCACACATCTCCAAGATGGCGTCGGGCTCGGATTCCGACGCTCCAGAAACGAGCTACATCATGAAGGACAGAGAAGACGCCAGCCTCGTCGGCAAGCACTGCCAGTACGAATACTGCAACCAGCTCGACTTCCTCCCCTTCTTCTGCCAGTCCTGCACCAAGACCTTTTGCCTGGACCACCGCTCGGAATCGGCTCATAAGTGCGCAAACCCGGGCGCGTGGGCGGAGCGCAAGCGACAGGCCCAGCTGGCGAAGCCGTCCATCGGCCAGGGGAGGACGCTACGAGACAAGATTCCAGAGAAGCCATGCGCGTCGCCAGAGTGCGAGACGACAATCGGGACGTCGCGGACGCCGGGAGTGCACTGTGAGACGTGTAACCGGGATTACTGCCTGAAGCATCGCTTCAAGGACGACCACGACTGCAAGAATTTGACGCCTATCGGGGCGCGACCCATTCAGATCGATGTCGCCCAGAGGACGAAATCTGCCCTAGACCGGCTTCGAGCATGGGGAACAGCAAAGAAGGAGCAGGCTGGGAGGGCATTGCCCAAGCCGAAACCTAGTTCAGCAGCGGCTAGAATGGTGGCCGTCAACAACCTTAAGAAGACGGCAAAGGGCGACGACAAACTGGCGCCGGAGAAGCGCGTCTACGTGTACGTGGAGGCCGAGGCCGAGACAGCAAAGGCCAAGTTTCCCAAGGGAGAGTTTTTCTATTCCAAGGATTGGGTCGTCGGGCGGTTGCTGGATGCGGCAGCACGCAGTCTTCAAGTACAAAATGTCAACAACCAGAGTTCCGATGAGAGGGACAAGTTACGAGTTTTCCATGTCGAAGGAGGCCGAGTGCTGGATTATGGAGAAAAGGTTGGCGCGGCGATACAGAGTGGGAATACCCTCGTTTTGCTGAGGGGCGTTGGTGCGCCTGCAGACTTGATCGATGTTTGAAAAGGATCTTGGAAAGAGAGCGGGATATACAAGAGATGATACGGGCGTTTTATGAGCAGCAATTGTATCAGGTAGGTTTGGAGCTGGTCGGGGAATTGGGAGCATAGAAGACAGCGAGGTTGCACTTTATATCATAATCAGCAATGTCTGACTTAGAACAGACTCCTCATTACCTACACAAGATGGACTAATGAGTCATTAATACTTCATCTCCATCTCCTTTCAATGATCTAAGGTATATGTAATGGAAATTGCTTTAAGTAAATCCTCAAAGAAGCCATCACAGAAATCGACATTGAATCGACTGCTCTCCAGGGTGGCATCAGATACACAGAGGCGTTCAGCCATACTTGATTAGCGCACGTGATCCCGCGTACGGGTTCGCGTCAATGACGACATGTCATTTCTCGCCACACCTCAACCTCACATCTCAACTTCGCGTGTGAGAAGATATGCCTCCATATGTCCCTCGCAAACGATTGAGAGCCTCATCGCCTGGAGAGGCGGTCACTCCCGATAAAAGCGCCAGCGAGGCAAATTCGAGGACGGGTGCTGCGCGCAAACGGACGCTGTACGACGACCTCGACTCATCGCATACGCCGGGAGGCTCAGATTCGCTGCTCCATGATCTCGGAGGAAGCGGTGATAGTGACAGTCCGCTTTCATCGCTCTCGGACAGCGACTTTGAAGATGCCCCTCTTGCCAAGCGGCAGAAGACGGATGATGCTGTTGTGGAGGAGGAGGAGGAGGACGATGAGGATGATGACGACATTGAGTTCGAGGATGTAGAAGCTCCGCAGCAATTCGCACCAGATGCGCCTGTGCCATCCGGCGACCTTGAACTGACGCTCATCCGGGACACTCGGATATCTTTGACGAACCAATTCGACAAAAAGGGACCATCAAAGCGAGAGCGGACTGTTCGGAATGCGACGCATTGCGTCCACGTCCTTTGTCTGCTCTGGCACAATGCAGTCCGGAACTCCTGGATATGCGACCCCGAGGTCCAGGCAATCATGATATCTCATGTTCCGCCCAGGCTCTGGGATGAGGTTGATCGCTGGAGGCAAAACAGCGGCTTGGTAGCAAGGCCGCCACCACCCAAGAAGATGGCAAGGAAGAAGGGAGCGAATCAAGAATCTAGAGACTGGGGCGACACGGCCAAGCGGCTGGAAGAGGGAGCTATAGACATGAGCCACGGCGATCCTCTGTTTCGGCTCATGAAGTCGTTAGTTGCTTGGTGGAAGCAACGATTCCGAGTTACGGCTCCTGGTCTTCGAAAATGGGGCTATATGTCTCTGGAACGACTGGATAGACTCACGAAAGCATACAAGGAACACGAAGCAGATTTCGAAGAATTCGGCGAGAGGGTAGAGGGCATAGAAGGCTTTCGGCAATGCGCAACCGACTGCAGGGGAAGTAGAGATGTTGGTGCTCAACTGTTTACTGCGCTGCTTCGGGGGTTGGGGATCGATGCTCGGATGGTTGCTAGCTTGCAGCCACTAGGCTTTGGATGGAACAAGCTGGAAGACGCAGATCCTGAGGAGGTCGAAAACAACCAGACCTCGCCGACCAAAACCACCAATCAGAAGGCTGCTGGAAAGAAGCCGGAGAAGAAGGAACTGAAGGGCAGTGCGAAGGCAAAAACAAAGACTAACCAAACTCCGTCACGATCACGGTCTTCTCGAGCGGCCAAGCAGTTACCCGCAGTCCCACAAGAGTCTGACGATGATCTTGAGCCTGACTTCAAGGATACAGACGACGAGTCTGTCGATATGACACTCACCACACCGACCAAATCTTTGCATGCGAAGAAGTTTGACAAAGACCTCGAGTTCCCACATTACTGGGCCGAGGTTCTGTCACCGGTCACCAAGAAATATCTGACCGTCGATCCCATCGTAAAGGGAACAATCGCCACAAACAGGGATCTTATTGAGACGTTTGAGCCTCGCGGCGCCAAGGCGGACAGAGCCAGGCAAGTCATTGCCTATGTCGTGGGCTATTCGAGAGATGGAACAGCCAAAGATGTGACGGTCAGATATCTGAAGCGGCAAGTCCTTCCAGGGCGAACCAAGGGGGTCCGAATGCCACCGGTCAAGGTGCCTGTTTATAATCGTCACGGCAAGGTTAAGCGCTACGAACTGTCGGACTGGTTCAAAACGGCCATGTCTGGCTACAGGCGTGGGGGCAAGGATCATCCGTTGACGGAAGTCGACCAACAAGAAGACCTCACAGACCTGAAGCCTGCAAAGGCCGAAAAGAAAGAGGTCAAGGAGGGTGAGGAGACGCTACAATACTACAAACAGTCCAAAGAATACGCTCTGGAGAGACATCTCAAACGCGAGGAAGCGTTGAGGCCTGGTGCCACACCAGTCAAGGTTTTCAAGAACAAAGGAAAGGGCGGCAAAGTGGATGAAGAAGATGTGTATCTTCGGTCAGATGTTGTGCTGGTCAAGAGTGCAGAAACCTGGCACAAGCAAGGCCGTGCTCCGCTTGTCGGCGAAGAGCCGCTGAAGAGAGTGCCATATCGCGCTGCCACTCTCAACAGAAAGAGGGAGATTCTGGAAACTGAGGCCATGACTGGCCAAAAGGTGCTCCAGGGACTCTACAGCTTCGATCAGACGGACTGGATCATACCGCCACCAATCAAGGATGGTGTCATTCCCAAGAATGAATACGGGTATGTTTGCTTCATACTTTGTGGCTCAACGTGCACTAACTTGATATAGGAATATCGACCTGTTTGCCGAGCACATGTGTCCTGAAGGCGCCGTACATGTCCCCTTTAGAGGCGTCGGCAAAGTATGCAAGAGACTTGGCATCGACTATGCAGAGGCAGTGGTAGACTTTGAGTTTGGCCATCGTATGGCTGTCCCCGTCATCCAGGGAGTTGTGATCGCCGAAGAACATCATGATAGGGTGATGGCGGAGCTGGAAAAGGACGAAGCGGAGCGCGTACGGAAAGAAGACGAGAAACGGCGCAAGGCAGCACTGGGAATGTGGCGGAAATTCCTGATGGGAATGCGCATTGTAGAGAGAATCCGGCAAGAATATGGTGATATTGACGAAAGTGTCTCTGTCTTTGGCCATTCACGGGGAGGGGCTTCGGCCGGCAGCGCGCCCAAGGTTCACGACGAAGAACTCGCCGGGGGTTTCCTCCCCGAAGGTTATGAAGACGAGGAGGACGACCAAGCACGCGAAACATCAAGCTTCTTCCCCGCTCTTGAGGAGGGTGATGAGGGTGGAGATGGAGATTTGGTGATGGAAGATGGCCGTGATGAGAGTGTTGGGGACTCTCATACCGAGGCTCCAGCTGAAAGCTCGACAAAATCTCGCAAGTCTTCGGCAAGGTCTCAAAAGACGCGAACAACACGAGGAAAGAAACAAACAGTCATTGACGAAGATGACGAGGAAGATGACGACTACTAGGGCGCGAAAGCTCTATTTCAGAACGTGGGCTACTGTTAGTTACACCATGACTCTTAGCATGGCTATGCTGCAATCTTGTCCGTGCATCTACAGGGAAGTTATGATGTTTCTCGAAATGTTCAAATACAGGGTAGAATAACATCATGTACCCTACACCAACACCGAGGCCGGTTCAGATTGCAAACGTTGCGCTCCAATCGAAGGACGTTGGGGGCAGTTCTCCGTGTTGAGGAGGACTTGAGGCAGTTCGGGCACATATTGCCTTTGCTAGAGCTGAATATGGACAAGCATACGCCTTCGGAGCCTTTTTTGGACTCTCTTACCGTGAGGTGTGTCATGATTGACGTTGACATTAGTTTGGGCATTCTGAACGGGGACTTATCAGATGAATTCGGAACTGCGTTTCAAGCTAATCATCGCTTTGACTTTCGTGTCTTTCCTCAATGTACCTAGACCGATATCATTTGCTGATTCACTTACAGGCATTTCACTGAAGCTGTAACAACGGCTAATCTTGAGTCGTCGTTTCTCTGTACGTATTGAAGCCTACGTTATCGCCAAGAGGAGACTCAGTCATGTCCCTCATTCCATCAGACCTCGAGATATCACGGCGTCTCATCTGTCAAACTACATAGAGGTTACGGCACCCACACAACTGGAGACTTGATATCAGGAACATTTGTCACATTCGAAGCCACCAATAAACTTGCGATACCATATCTGTTAGTTGAGGACCCGGAAAGCTTTCAGGTGATGAGTTTCGGACCCTTTCTCTGGCAAACCCCCAACATCTGAACCGCATTTCCCCGCGGTCCTCAAAGTCTTGAGCTCTTCCCAATGCTTTGGACTCTCCGATGACGAAGCCTCATGCTTTACATCTCTCCGTGGAGAGTCCCCAACGCTTGCTTTGACTCCGGTATGCCCGCTCATACATCTCCCCTCCGCCTTTGTATGGAGCTCCCACGTCTATATAAGGGGGCCTTCCCTCCCGCCTTGGTCTCCTTTCTCTCTTCTTGTTCCTCAGCCCATTCACCACAGCGTTCCTTTTTCAGCGTTTTTTGCATTTTTATCCCCAGCGTCTTTCATTCTTATTCCCCAGCGTCATTCTTTCTTGCTTTTCCAGCGTCTTCATTTTTATCCCCAGCGATCCTCCAGCGTCCCCCAGCGATCCTTTTCCTTGCCATCTCTTTGCCATCTCTTTGCCATCTCTTGCCATATATTTGCTATATATCTCCTGCCTTTTCTTTGCTATATTTCTTTTGCCATTTCTTTGCCATTTCCTTGCCATATTTTTGCTATATATCCCCTAACTTTTTTTTTTCCCCCATCTCTTTGCCATTTCTTGCCATATATCTGCCATCTATGCGCTACCGTTTCTTTACTATATTTCTTTTGCCATTTTCTTGCCATATTTTTGCTATATACCCCCTACCTTTTTTTTTCTTTTCTTCTTCTTCTTCTTCTTCTTCTTTTTGTTTTTCGTCTTGTTTTCTGTTTGCCATCTATCTTGCTATATGTTTGCTAATGTTGTTGGATCTAGGTGCGTTGACGCCGAGGCTCATCAAGTCCATTCTACCGCCGTCTCGTCGTTCACTCGTCGCCGATTGGAACCGTTCCCAGTCCGGCCCCTCTGTCGTCATCTTTGTGGTCTTGCAGGGCCGAGCTGGGAAAAGGTTCCATGTGAATAGCGGTTGGAACGAACCCGAGCCATAGGGAAGTTCCATTTCGAAGGATACTTCCCGCCCCATGGCCCCCCCGGGGGTGGAGGCAACTATTGCGGCAAAGACAGCGTCGCTGGTCCTGCGACTGTGAAGTTGTGTGATAGGTGACTGTGTTGGCTTCCGCCAGCATGTCGGCCAATATTCTGGCACCTGGATGTGGGTTTTGCGCGGCAACGCAACTAAACGCGGAGACGACGGCGGGCGCCCCGGGCAGAGTTCTCTTTTCTTCTTAACAGTCTATCACCCTGAACTCGGTTTGTCCGGAGCTAGTGTTTATGGCTCTACCACATTATCCTCTTCCTCCTCTCAGCATTATCCTACTGGTGGCCTTGTTCACCATTGCGCCAGCGGGCGAGCTCTTTGACTTGCTCGAGCGAGGCACCTTTGGTGCAGCAAGGTCAGTTATTGCGTCAATCTTGTCAGCTCTGATATATGTAGCTAACGCCAAGCATCGAGGGACTCCCGTGCGAAATGCGGCTCATCAGCAAGGCGATGACCTCGATGACCTTGGAGTCACAGCATTTCTCGCCCCCCGAAGTTTGCCTTCATTGAAAAATTTGGGACTCACTTTTACACCAGTAAGCAGTGTCTGGGGTTGCGTGATTTTCGGAGCCAAAGCACTAACACCTGTCGCTGAAGATTGGCTTTTTGTGTCCGTGAGTCACGGTGTAAGTCTTCCAGAGAATCATGGGCGCTCTTCATCGATTTGCTGAGCTAACTTCCTCCCACTAAAAATGAGGTGTAGGCGTATCGGGGCAATTCGGAGAGCTCTCATCATTAGGTATCTTGCTCCTGTGGCTTCTGTTCTTGCCGTAGACTCTATGTGCCGTGACGCCGAAACGCATCAACCACGGGCCATCAAAGGCCAGCCCAATGCTCCATTGGGGCGCTATGAGCATGCTTCACGAGGATGGGCTGCTCTTTACGCCACATCATGCGAGAAGACTGGAGTGTCCCACGAGCATCAACCCCCTTAATATGATGCTTTTTAAAAGGAGGGAACGCGGCTCCCTGGAGGCATTTTCCGCAACTGAGCATGCATGCCCATCCCACTGACTGACTCCATCGCATCAACTGTGAGTTTTATTCGCCGACGACTTTGGCTTCAATACAATAGCCGGGTTTTCACTCGTACAGGCCACATTCAGAGATTATTGTTGGGTTTTCCAATTGACATGATGCTCAAGCTACCGCCCTTTTCCAAATTTTTCGTGCCATTTGCCCCTGCTCCCCGTGTTCTTGAGCGGGCCACCCGTAGTCACGGCTTGGGGCACCAGCTCAAGCTCGACTGTCTCGTGAATGGTGGAGATGACAGACATTCCCTGGTATTGTGATGCTGATGATGGTGATGCGGTTGGGGAGAGTAGCATGACAGAATTGGACGTGTTTTTCTGGCGCAGGGCGTACGTCCTGTCTGGCGTCTTGAGCAGAGCTGAAGTTTCTGAAGATTCGAGAGTGAGTCTGCGAGAGGCTATCAGTATGATTCAGATAGATTATGCCAATGTTGCATATATGGGAGAGGGGAGGACAGACACTGGAGCGTTTTCGGATTCGAGGAGAGATTCCAGTTCTGGGGGAAGTTCGATGAGGCGGTAGCCGGTGTCGTCTGGCTGGTGGTGGAGGGGCAATTTCGGTGTAGTCTGAGAGCTGGACATTTTCCAACTCGGTGTGATGGCGTGCGTGTGATGAGGAGTGTCGAGCTGATTAGAGGCGTTCCGTATGAAGGTATTGGAGATTTGGTGAGTAAGACCACGAGGTCTGATCGAATGCGTGGTGCCTGAGATGAACTAGTCTCCTCGTAGGCCGTCGACCGTGGCGGGTTGTATCGTCAGCGTCTAGAAAGATTGTTTGTGATAGTATATAGATTACTGAATGATGCTCAAGCTTTGAGGTGTAATCTGTAGGGTATATCGTGAGAGTGAGTGAGAGGTACAGATGAGGTTGAGGATGGCATGAAATAAGAATGAGAATTAGCGGCGCCTCTGGCTCGGGCAGCCAATGAGAAGGTGCCGTGGCGTCTGATAGCCCGCGCCAGGTACCGTCAGGTACTCCCGCACTTTTAAGCCATAGAAATGGGCGATGGAGCATCATGATGGACACCAACTGGCGGGGTTGTGGCGACATGGAGTCTGTACATTGTACAGTAGGCAGAGGGCTGGGCATTGAAGATGCTGATACATACTCACAAGGCACGGGTAGTTGTATTACAGCCAGCACAATTGGCAGACTGGGTCAAGGATCAAGCCTCAATCAAGCCGTCGATAGCTCTGCATAGCTTCAGCATAGCTTTGAATAGCTCCCCCTCAGCAGCTGGTCTGTGGAGGGCTGGGAGTGGACATCAATTTGAATGTCACCAGAGCCGGCGCCACAGTTTCAGCGGGGTGCTGGGCTCTGTAGGGGAGTTTGGGGGGAGCTGGAGCGGGTTTCACAGGGCCCGTCTCATTAGAAAACAGCGGGGGGCGGCTGCTGGGGGGGGG